>OMNN01103044.1:0-19838 GCA_900302755.1 Chromis chromis
GGTAATTTGCACTTTATTATCACAAGAAAAACTCACCCACCATCTCTTTGCCACTGGACACAAGTTTCACCAGAGTTCTCAGAATGAAGCTGCATTTGATTGTATGTTTTGCACTTGTATAATAATGTAGTAGAACAATATAAAACCATCTGGCTGGACTTTATCTGTTGCCCTGTTTGCTACAATTAGACAGCATTTACACCCCGCTTGCATGCTTGTGTGGGTGAGTTTGTGTGCGCGTCTGTTGGGGCTGCAGGACTCTTAATCTGGATTACCGTGCAGCGCGGCCATGCTTTTCATAATCAGTTTGGTGAGCTGTGATTCTCGGCAGCGCATGACACATCTGGATGCGGGCAGTCGAGTTGAGGGGAGGTGTGCGTGCAACTGCGAGAGACAGAGAGAGAGAGAGAAAGAGGAGGAGGAGAGAGAGAGAGAGAGGGTGAAGGAGGGAGAGAGACTACTCATTTCGCGGTCCTTTGCGCGCACAAATGGAGAGCGAACCAGCAGGACACAACACTAACAAGCGTGTTTACTCACATTCCCAGGCGCAATTACGCATTACGCATTTTTCGGGTAAGTGAACACTTCTTATTTCCTCTTATTTCCTGTGTTTTCTTTGTTTCTTTTTGCAAAACATCACCAAGGCTGCAGACATTTGCAGTTTTGCGTCTGTGGCGAGTATTCTGGCACTTAACTTGACAAATGCGCACGGTCCATCCCTTCCGCGTCTTCTTCTGACACCTGTCTCGACATGCGTGGCTCAGAAAGCTGGGTGGAGTGGAGGTGTTGACCTGATTATTAGTTGCATATTGTGCATAATCCATAGCACATGCAGTACTATTGGATTTGGCATTAACATATGATCAAGGCATCAGACTTCTCTCATGCATCACAGATTCTGTCATAAAAAAAGGCACAAAAAAAACAACAACAAGTTGCATGTTTTTTTTCTAGTAACAGTCCAAAAGTCACATATTCTTCTCAATGAAGAAAAGCAAGAATTTCCACATTAGGAGAAGCAGAAAATGATGATCTATTTGCTTTAAACAGTTATCAATAAAGGGGGTTAACATCTAACTGATAAACTGACTAGTCATCTAAGCTATAGATGCACATTAGATGTGCAGAATTCCTCCATACAGTGCTGATCAGAGCTTTCAAATGTGAAAAACTGCTGTTATCTTGGGGAATATTTTATCTTGCAGGTACATGTAGGCGATCTTAGTACGATTTTGGGTCACCACAACATCCAGAACATCTTCATGCCACATTGGAATTTCCTAAAGGTTTTCAGTCTGGAGACTGCACTGGAATCATGCAACTTTCAATCCTTTGCACTTTGTCACTCCTTTGTGTTCGACTTTAAGCCTAAAGAATAAGAGGCTAAGATCACTGATAGCAAAGGGAGTCTGAAGGATACTAATAACTACAATCAACACTGGGTCAAGGAGATGAGCTAGCTTGGAAACACATTCCACCAAATGTTGGTTTAGCCCGTAATCCGGCTGTGTGATTTGTCAGATTTCACAGTTAAACCCTGCATTAATGTTAATCTGAGATTGTTGCTGTTGGAGTTCTGATCGGAGGGCGGCGCACAAACCCACAGACCCCCGACACGCTCAGAAACACAGTCAGATTTATACTTTCACTGAGGGAGAATGTGAAGAACTGATTTAACACACTTGATGTGCTCTCAGAGCAGATGTGTTGCATGTTTCGTGTTACAGTTCTCGCATGATCCTTCTGTTTTTCACACGCAGCCATATGAAAGTGTTACCAGCTCTTCTGTATTTGTCTTACAGGAGCTTATGGTTAATCACTACATGCTGCTGGGAGCTTGAAATGACGGTTTTACCCTCAAATAGGAGCTTTAAAAAAGTGCCACCCTTTTGGAGTACTAAAATCATGCAGATATTGAATAAAAATGCTGTATGTTTCTCCCATTCACCCCGGTCCTCCGTCTGTTGTTGCCTTTCTTTGCTTGTCCTTATTCAAACCACATATTTTACCCAGCTTTCTGTGCCCTCTGGGTTTGTCACAGCTGAATACTTCCAACAACACAGTTAAACTGAAAACCCAAAGGAGAAAGTCGGGTGAGTCAGCCGAGATCATGCAAACACTTTGAAACATATGGGATTCTTTTAAGGGGAAGTCTGTGAAATAAAGGATTAGTAATGTACACATGAACACTGACTGCTATCAATAAACTGAGATTATATGACTCATTCAACTTCACTGAGACTGGGCTTTAAGCCACATTACTCACAAACCAGTTGATCCAGATAAAGTTATCTCATAAACTATTAAACTGATTACCGTAAAAAATAATTCAGACATTAATGGCACACAGAAGATGAGTCCCTCTGACTGTAACTACCTTTCCTTCATCACCAGTGACTTTGATTGGGACCAGATACCTGCAAAACCATTTCCTTCTGCTTCTGTTCTATTTCCTTCTAGTTAGCAAAATTTACCATGCAAAAGTAAGATGGTAAACATTGTCAACATATCTGTTAAACATCAACATGTTGTCATGGTGACCTTATTTGCATGCTGGTGTTAGCATTTAGTTCAAAGATCAGTTGTGCCTGAATCAAACAGCAACTATGGGCCAGAAAATGAAGCCAACACATGTACCAAAAACTGCAGTCCCTCACTTGAGGCGGACTCCAAAAGTGGTCACTGTCCATAGACTCAATGTTAACAGCAAAAATAAACATGTTTACATGTTGGTACAAAAAGTGGTTTTGGTCTCTACAGCTAAAAGTTGATGATTTTTATATAACTCACCTGTTTAAATTGTAATAGGAGTAAAAGTTATGCATAATTAAGGGCATGGTCAGTTTGAGTAACAGGTAAGATGTGTGCATGACCCACCTCAGCTTCACTCATGCTCCACCCATAGACTGTATATAAAAGATGAACTCAGCATGTTTAAAAAGTGAAACCAACGTCAAAGTTAAACCTGCATTGTTTCTAACCAGCCAGCAGCGGGCGAGTTCTTTGGCAAAAAGAACCAGACTGTTTAGAAATCAATGGGAAAATGACCCTACTTCACACTTGATTTTTTCCTTCAGAAAACATTTTACTAATGGGTTTGAGTTCTCATTTGCTCATTTCAGGACTTTATAAATGCAGCGTGGCATTTATTTTGTCAATTATGGTCCAGCTCAGAGTAAAATAGAGGATAAAGCAGCGTATGTTTTAGGGTGTGGACACACTGTGATTGACAGGTCGTTACCATGTTGGCATGCGTTGTGTCATTACATTCTTAATCAGATCAACCGCCCCAAAAAAAATCAAAAACAAGATGCAGCATGTATGGCAAGCCCTCATAATGATAAATAAACAATAAAAAGTTTAAAAGTAAAGGCAGTAAAATTATCCTAAAAATAACCTGACACTCCCAGAGTTAATGTATAGTAATTGGGCTCACTACCATTTCCAAGGAGCTTGCACAGCACTGTTTTTATCTTTGTTTGATTTGATACCCTAACCCAAATATTTTGGCTTAATCTCTCCACAGTTAATACTGTATTACTCAACCACAAAATGTACATAAACTTCTTGATTTGATCCTTTCACTATCAGAAAATATTTGTTTGATATCCCTTTTATAGAAAAAGCCGACTTATAGCTGCAGTGATATAAGAACATTTGGATTAGTGCAAAAAGAAAAAAAAACAGCAACATCTGGACTCCACATATAGCAGTTTCCAAACTCACATGACAATGAGACTGCGCTGTCCTGTTCGTGTTGTACAATCAGCTTGAACAAAGCATAGTTAGCATTAACAGTAGGTTGTCCAGTGTTTGTGTGTGTTTGAGGGCATTTGGCACCTTGCAGCTTGTGGTCCCTCATCCCACCCTGCGAAAAGCTGTGAGGAAGGTCTAATGCCGCCTGGCTGCATGTGTGTCTGTTAGGTTTATCTCTCCACCGTCCATTTTGGGCGAGAGCAGATTAGTCAGAATCCACCAGCTGCTGTGGAATTGGTTGAAATTGTGCCACACAGCACTGTAATACACTTACGTAAATCTGACCAGTCAGAGGTAGGGTTTAACTCATACAAAGAGCAGGGCAACTTGACCCCGAGAGACAGCAAATAAAAGGTTTGCCACTGGGCCTTTGTGCTGGTTTCCAGCCCGTGTCCAGCAATGCTCTTTTCTGTCACGAAATGAGCCTGTAATACATCAACTGTGGGTTCTGTATTGGGATTTGCTCGTATCATTTTGACAAGTCAGTAGGTGGTGGCTGTTTTATGTGTAATGTGGAAACACGCAATGCTGCTGACACACAAAAGCCACATGGGGGGTGGAGGGGGGACGACAGAGAGCATCTTTGAACTCCCCTCGCTATTCATCTCAGGGTTACATAAGTAACTCTTTAAGCAGCTCGAGAAGACATCAGAGGGAGTGTCGTGGCTCAGGGTTTTTTACGGCTGACAGTTGGGTCTTTAGGGGATGAGGATGGAAGACACTGTACTTGTTTCCTGGGAGAGATGACACGCTGAACACTACTTCAGAAAGCGAGTGTGGTAATACCTTTTTTCATGAAAGTATTTGGTTGCAGATTACAATTTTGTAAAAACTGAAAAAATCACACCTATACAATACTAAAAGACTGCGTCTATATTTAAATTGTGCTTTTTTGTTTCATGCACAGATTGTTCCTGAATTTTCTATATCAATCGGCCCCATTAGATCCAAACCTGAACTGCCCTAGTTTGTGCAACATTTGGGGGAGAAAAGTCTTCCTCGTCTATTTTTGCATGCCTCTACAACTCACTCAGTATGTGGAGCGACAGCTATGGGAGAGGTGCTTACTTGGCTGTGATTCAGGCTCACTAGTCTTCAGATTACTGTAGATTTCCACAACTCTTCAGAACGGAACGATATGACATTCACACATTAATGCGCAGTTGGCACCAATAAGCAGTTTCTGTGAAAATGAGCCACAAGCAGAGAAAAGATGCCCTTCCTCTCACTCTCTATGGCTCACTCCCTTATTTGTTCTGCTTCCAGGGTTTAATAATGTAGCTGACCATGTTTTTTATTTATTCTCTTACAGTGACACATAGGTGCCTTGGCTCGGAGATGTAAAGTCAAGAAATGGCAGAGCATGGAAAAAATGGGGAAAGAGGAAGCGAGGATAAAGAAAGAGGAGGTGGTGCTCCTCCTCTCCAGAAGCTGGACAGCCTCACCCCAGTTGGTGCCACCTCCATTGGGACGAAGAGGCATCTCCCCCGAGGGATTGTGATCCAGCTGACTGGGACGGAGGGAGAGTGGGACAGCTTGGATGACAGTGAACTCATCTTTTCTCTTGACCATGATGAGGACTACCCCTCTATATCACTCCCTAAGGAGAGGCAGCTCTCCGTCGAGGATTACGGAGGACAGCAGTCCCAAGCCTTCCATGTCCCTCTTTCCCCCTCGTCTCCTGGCTCACTGGGGAACATCTCCGCCACAGGCCCCAGCTTCCTCTCTCCCGGCCCTTCTTCACCCACCCACCGGCCCCTGGCAAGCCTGGTCAAATCTCTCTCCACAGAGCTGGAGCTGAAAGAAAGTTCCACTCTCAGACCGAAACCCTTTCTCAGCCTTGTGAAGTCGATCTCCACTGAGATCTCCCGCTCAGAACCCGAGGTGTCACAGTCCAAGTCAGACTCCCGCCTCAACCTCCACCTGTGGAAGCAGCTGACCCAACCAAAAAACCGAAGCAATGGGGACTCTCGTACTGCTCCCCCATCCCCTAGCTCACTCTCCCCTAGTGGGGAGGGTCTTAAAGGGGGATTCTTCAAAATGGAGCTGGAGGACACCAAGAGGAAACTCTCGGAGGCGGTGCATGAACCTCTGAGCAGTATGTTCAGTAAGATCATGAGGGAGGAAAGCGGAGGCAGCCCTAAACACCAGTGCAAGACCCAGATCAGCTCCAGGGGTTTGGGGCGGGAAAGTAGCACAGACACGGTACTATCGGAGTCTCCTGTGAGAAACTCTAAGAAAACAGATGCTGATGTTTTTTCTGTGTTTGAGTGGCCTTCTGTAAGACATCTGGGGAGAAATCACCGCAGCCCCTGCCCAGTGCATCACCACAGACAGCATCATAGGGACGAAGAGCTGGAAATATGCACAGATGGGGATATGATGCAAGTCTTAGCCTTCGAGACTCAGAGGCAGGCGAGGAGGTCTCCTGCTGCTCAGGCTGGAGCGGCACCCCTTGTTCGGAGCTCTCCTGTTCCTCAGACCCCTTGCCCTCTGCCACAAATGAGCTTATTCTGTGTGGCGGTGCTGTCTTATGGCTACTTCATCCTACCTCTCAGTCCATACTTCTCCGGCCTGGCTCTGGGGTTAGCTTTGGGCTTCTTGCTAGGACTGTTCCTCATTAGGATGGGCTCCTCCAGGTCCAACTGCTCGGCTCCCACCTACAGACCAGCACAGACAATGTTGGGAGAAAGGATTCTGACAGGTGGAAGTGTCAGCACTGAGCCTGACACTCTCAAGGTAAATGGATGAGCCATTCAGCCCCCGACTCTTATACTGACACATTCTCAACATGGTTTCTATAAAAAGATCTGAGAAAGAGCATTTGTAGGTGCCATAATGAATCATCAGACCCTCACAAAGCTTTTCTCTAGTCAACTATTAGCTGCCTGTTAGCTTAGCTTAGCAAGAAGACTGGGAAAGCTAGTCTGAAGTTTTTTTTTTAAACTTTGGTTTTTGAACTAATTAAACAAACAAGATGAATCATGTTAATAAGTGATGTGTAGGCTTTGTGGTAGCCACATGTTGTTACTTTTGGGACAAGCTTAGTTCCTCTTTATGCTAACTGGCCACTAGCATACCTTCATACTGAAGTGTAGTTTCAACCATCTCATATTACTCTGGACAAGACAGCAAATACATTTATTTGTCACAATGTTGAACTATTTCACTAAATGTAAATATTAGACTTATTTTGGACAATTAATCCCATTTACCACCCAAAAACTCTTGTAACCCCACTGACACACCAGGCTAGTGGGGGGGCAAAGGTTTACAACATGCTTAAAAGATTTAAAAGGAAAAACGTTAAGTTGATAGTGTGGGCGTAAAGCTTTATATTTGGGAGATACATTAATTACAGATTACTGTTGTCATTTTATGTAAATTTACGCAGAGAAAGTACTGCAGAAATAATGTTGTAAATTTTCTGTTCAAAAAGAAGAAATGAATGTAATTAGTCATTATTGCCATAATACTTAAAATACCTGTTGGGTTGTTCATTTTCATATCATGTTTGTAATTGTATAGGCTATTTGATACAATAATAAAAAATAAAAATAAAATAAAAACTACTGAAAAATTTAAAGCTATTTTCTGTTAAAATTTGTTTACAGGTGCCATTAAACCACTAAAAAAGACGAAAGGGCAATAACATGACAGTATTAACAGAGCATCTTGAACAGAAACATTTTGGATAACATGACTGATACATGGCAATTATGATGGCTACATTCATTTATTAATGGAAGGTTACTGTCTTTTTATCATTTTCGACCACAAGATTCTTTTTAGTTGTTGCATTTTGCTTTTATTGGTACACCAACTTTTCCAACACAGCCAAGTATCACCTTTAATCACCTTTCTGGTGATTATAGTCTGATTTATCAATGTGCAAAATGAAAATGTACATAAAGCAAATATACACCCATCCGGCATAACATTATGACCACCTGCCTAATATTGTGTTGGTCCCCCTTATTTGGTCAAAAATGCTCTGAACCAGTGGGCATGGACAAGAGGACCTCTCAGGGTGTCCTATGGGGTCTGGCACCAGGATGTTGGCAGTGGATCCTTTGGGTACTCTGGCTTGTGCAGTGGGGCCTCTGTCAATCAAACTTGTTCTACTGCATCCTGTTGATGCTTGATCGGAATGGGGTCTATGAAGTTTGGATGTCAAATCAACATCTTGGGCCATTGTCATGTTCCTGATTGCTTGATGTTTTTGCCATGTGGTGGGGTGCATTTTCCTGCATGGGTAGGCCAGTGACATTTGGGATTCCATCTGCATGAGGGAGTGTGCTTGTTCTGGGACAATGTTTATTTGGGTTATTCACTTCACCTGTCAGTGGTCATAAAGTTGTCGCTGATAGTGTATATTAGTAAACACACCTATAGCTGCAGTACATGGTTACATAGTTATATGGTCATTGCGAGATGGCCAGTGCTGAAATTTCAATATCAACACACATTACAAATAAATTTTTCTCAACTTTAGTGATGCTCCTAAAACTGGTAGTACAAGAGAACTGCTGGCTACTCGGATCTTATTCTTTGGCTTAAAGATCATGTGGCGACTGTGGCATAAAACACAAAACACATCAGCTTCGATAAAAAATATACAAGAAAATGTACTGAAAGAAAGTGACTAATTTCTTAATGCACTTTAAAGGGCACGTTTAAAAGCCATTCCAATAAAACTTCAGTAACAAGAGCACTTGTCATTAGTTCTCACTCGAGCTAATTTGCTCCAAATCAGAGCGGTGTCGAGTCATCGGGTCGCTTCAGCAGCTCTGCCGACTGTTTTCTTCACAGATAAAAGCTTCTGGAAGTCTGCAGCTACGGTACACGAGGTGCCCAGAACGCAATTAAAACCCTAATAATGAAAACTGCTGGAGCTGCAGCAGTAATTACTGTTCTGCTCCTGGCTGAGCTTGACACAGAGCAACTAGAGAGGACAGCATCCACCCAGACACTGTCAGTTCCACAGGCAATTAGTGCGGAATACAGGCAGGAATAAGCTGTAATTTGTCAGGGAGTTAGGCAGGATGGTGGAAACTCTCTGTCTCAGTATTGGGATAATTCCCTTGTTTGGTCATTAGCAGTTTGGTTTCAGTCTGCAGGCTGTTAAAAAGTGAAAGGCAGAGCTGGGAGGTGATCCGATGACAGAATGAGAACAATCATGGTCCCTGACTGCAGGCTCCTATCTGAGGTGTTGGCTGAGGCAACTTTGCCTGTTAAGAAAATCCAAATAAAACGTCAGTGTGTGACACATTGCCAATCAGGTCATTCAACATTAAGAGGGAGTGTTAACCTCCTGAAAATGGTATCTCCGGCTGATTATTATTTTTCATTGTTTCCTTTCCTTTTTAAAAGAAATTAAAGAGTTCAAACGTCTAAAGTTTTGGCCCTGAATGAAGGTCCTGGTATCGAAATTGACATTGAATAATTTTGTACATTTTTGACTTCCGAAGACAGAATTGATTTCCTTCTATTTGTGCACTAGTTATCTTGCTAGAGGCAGGAGATGGTTATTTTGACTCAGCCTGAACAGTGAAAACAGTGGGAAAGACAAAGTGCAGCTGGGTCCTATAATATAAAAATGCACCTGCTGGCACCTCTCAATAATCAGCACACATAATGCCTTATTATTTGAATTTATACACAAGTAGAAATGTTAATATGTGGTTTTAGGGGGTGTTATCTGCATAAAGTGTTTTCTTTTATACTCACAGTGACTTCCTAGAGTCTTGTTCTTGCCATGAGGTTACAAGGCAACCAGTGGAGACTCTAAAATGTCAAAGAGCCTTTCATTCCCTAATAACTGCTGTTGCATGTACAGTAATGTACACATAACCAAGTTGGCTAGCTTAGCTAATGAGCAAAAAACAAATTTCCTACAATGGAGGTTAGTTTGGTGTGAGGTTAGTTTACCAGGATTGGTTTACACTGACCTCAACTCTTAACACCTGTAAGCTAAAGTCTTGGATTTGAGTTTGTTGACAGCAGTATGCATCCTGCAGAAACACTTAGGCTGGAAAGCTAAATGTGGGGCACAAGGTCCACTTAAGTCCTAGTGCGTCATCTGCGACACATTTGGGCAAGTGCACTTTGGAATACTGTAAATATGTCACCGTTTGTGCTATCGGACAAAAATCTAACGGTTTCTGAAAGCTGAGGTGTTGCGCTTTACAGCCAATATGGTGTCATTACGGTAATTTCATTCGTGCCCCCCCAGGAATCCGCTGGATGAAATTACCGTAAAATTACCGTAATGACACTATATTGGCTGTAAAGTGCAACAACATTGTCATTACGGTCATTACGGTAATTTCATCATTTACGGTCATTACGGTCATTACGGTCATTATGGTCATTTCATCCAGCAATCCGCTGGATGAAATGACCGTAAAATTACCGTAACTCTTGTAATAGGCAGTAAATCGTAAATAACTGCCAGATATTGACAGTTTCTTAGGAAAAAATGGGCACGAGCACTCACAGGACATTTTATTACCTTTTTGTAATCAAAATAAGAAAAAAAGACCAGGTGGACATTTTGAGACTCAGGTCTTAAAGGGTTAAAGACTTAAATCTAATGCCATTTTAGTTATATTTCATGCAAGTTTAGTCGTGTTAATCCAATTTTAGGTACACTTAGGTACAACATTAAAACACTAAAACCACTTACAGTTGAAGTGAAAAACAATCATCTCGTTGACTCATTACAACACAATGTTCTGCTGGGAAACCTTGGATCCTGGTATTCATGTGGACGTTACTGTGAATGTACCACCTTTCTGAGCATTGTACTAAAACAAGCACACCCCCCATGACAATGGGACTCATCAATGGCAGCAGCTTACCTCAACAGAACACTGTTTTGCTTGAGGACCACGACCAAGAACCCAAGACACTGATCTGACCTCCAAATTCTTCAGATCCGATTGAACATTCAATGGATGTGCCAGAACAAGACTGATCCATGGACTTACCACCCCACATTCCATAAGATCCAAAGTACCTGCGTCCATGTTGTGTTGTGGACATGAGGAGGACCTACACAATATTAGGCCGGTGGTTTTAATGTTTTGGCTGATCAAAGTATATAATCTACAACAATCTACAACATAAATCATCTCAGGGCGCTTCACATAGTAAGATCAAGACCTTCTAAAACTATGTTATTATTAGAAAGAAACCCACAGATCCTATGACTTCTTCAGCACTACATCATTAAGTATGACTGCTGCTCTAAAGCTTATAAGCTCACAGACTTGCAAACTTCACTAAACTAAATTGTCTACATTCACTGAAATCCAGAGGTGAATCTAACATGTCTGACAGTTTGGTGTCATCAACTCTGTCACAGAAACAATCACTGAAAAAGGAAACTTTTTTTCATGTCTCCTTTCAGGCTGATTACTAACAAGGTCGTGATTTTCAGGATGGGAACAATTCCAGATGAAGTGTTTGTTTCTCACTTGAGAAAGCACCAATGTGGTGTTGGTGTTGATTCAAATTAACACTTACTCTCTGACTTTTCAGGGCTGGATGAATGAGGTACATGATTACGACCCAGAAACCTGCCATCCGGCTCTGACTCACTCTGTGTTCGCCACCCTGGAGGGCTCCTGTCTCCGTCTGGACTCCCCCCGTTCTAACATCAGCCGCAGGGCCACGTACGACGAGAGAGTCCACGAGGCCGCCTTTGTCAAGTCACGCTGCTTTCAGCTTGCAAAGAGCAAAGTATGATGACTCCATTAGTAATTGTGTTAAGGGACTATTTGTACTGTATATGGGGCTGCTGGATTTTTTCAGATGGGATTCTGCAGATGAAACGTCAGAAAATCACCCTTGTTTTTGCAATTTACCTGAAGAGGGTACATAGAACCACAAATGTCAGCATCATGGTGGAACTAAAATCAGGATTAAGGGCCGTCCGGACACCATGAATGTGACAGTGAAATCCCCAGGGCCCATCTTCTAGTCTGGCTGAATAAAGATAAAGAGTTAAATAGCGTGAAGTATAAACGTGTTCAATGTCAAATTAATGAATGTACATCATTGTGAATAATTAATGCATGGATGTTAGAGTGACCTTTTTAGCATGGTGCCTCAAATTACTAGCAATGCCCTTTAGAAAATAACCAAAAATGGAAAAAAAAACATTTGAAACAAAGGTTCATTGGCAAGAAAAAATGTTGGTGAACTCTTTAGCAGTAATTATTAACTCATAAATGGGTTATCTGATCACATTGGCAGATTAATAGTTGTATTTTGCTTTCACACAGCTAAGCTCTGGTGCTGTTTCCCAAAGGTATTCCTCCTGCCATCTGCGTTGGCTCGGAAGAGGGTGTGGAACCCAAAGTATCCCATCTGCATCCAACTAGCCGAGGGGGCGAAATCCCAGGAAGATGAGGGACGAATGTCCGAGGAGAGCCGGGGAGAGGATCCGATAGATGAACCAGCGAGTCCTAAACCAAGTTCCTCCAAACACCCCGCCATTCTTTACCTCTTCGGCCGCACAGGGAGAGAGAAAGAAGAGTGGTTTCGTCATTTCCTGCTTGTATCCACGGATGCAGAGAGAGAGATGGAGAGGGACAGACAGAGGCCTGGCAGATGTGTGTCCAGATCGGGTATGTTAATAATGCATTAGAGAAGAGAAGGCCTCTATACAAATGCTATATATGTGTGTGGATTATGGATTACATGCTCCAATTCTTTGCATTGCAAAGCCAATCCCTCACAAAGGAACACGCTGTCTCAGTGGTTGGGTGACCTGATGGAGCATCAGGAAAAAAAACTAATAGAGACATTGTTTTGGAGAAGACTGCTGAGTTGGAAGATGACATGACTAATACAATGTAAGATTTTTAATTGCTAAAAGAAATCTGTTATTTTTTACTACACTCTATTTTATTATTTAGTGGTATTACATAATAACGGTATCTTTGTTCAGAAATGGAAGAAGCATTCGGATCCTTTACTTAAGTAAAAGCACCAATACAGCAACATAAAAATACTCATTAACAATTAGAAGTCCTGCAATAAAAAGTCTTTCTTATATTCTACTAATTTTTAATAAAAACTACACATTTCCTGACACAAAAACTCATAACACAGCATTGTTAGGCCCACAGTTGGCAATGCACATATTGATCAGCTAACTTAACATGCAGATTAGCATGCTAATGGCGCCCATAGGTAAAGTGAAAAATATAATGTAATGAGTTTACACTTTCTATATGGATTAAAAGACAACAAACATGTTGATTGATAAGTTTAATTGGCGCCGAATCGAATGCCAACCAGAAGAATTGGGTCTTTAGCAACAACTTAAAAGTATCTTAAGTCTGAGTGGTTCTTACATGAAATGGTAAACTGTTCCAGAAATTAGGAGCAGCTACAGTGAAGGCTCAATTGCCTTTATTTTTGTGCCTGGATCTCAGAACATCTAGTAGCATCTGCTTGGTCGATCTCAGTGCTCTAACCGGGGTATGATGATGTAAACGCTAAATAAGTTGACACCAACCCATCTAAAACCTTACAAACAAACAAAAAATAAAATATTAAAATCAATCCTGAAATGGACATGAAGCTAGTGGAGGATGGCTGATACCGGTGTGACGTGACCACGCTTTTGTTTTTCCTACAAAAACTTATAATAGTGTAAGCGAGAGGTAATAAAGTTTTAATTAACTTCTCAAAGTCTTTAGACGAGAGATCTGCCTTCACCTTGGGTAAAAGTTTTAACTGAAAAGCTGAGCCAAACTGTCCATCTGATTAAATAATAATGATGAAAGAGAGTGTGAGCTGGGTTTAGACCACCATGAGACCAATTAGTTTTACCCTGTTGATGATGTGCTGTTCCAGTTATAATCCTGAGAAAGACAGAAAGAAAGCCTAATTTCTTTAAAAAAAAAAAAAAAAAGCACTCCTGTGGTTTTCTAGCACATGATATAACATTAAAACCAACCTTGAAGAGTGCATGAGATAATAATTTTGTGAATGATCACTGAAAGATCAACCAACCAGGTAATTATTTCCCGCGTTCTTCCAGGTGACCCAGCACAGAGCCTTACTCCACAGGTTCCTGTCCCGAGCAGCAGAGGCTCCAGCAGAGTGGGCAGCAGCGACGATGAAGCTCCCTCTACACCTCCAGTGGCCTCCATCTCCGTGGCTCCGTCCAGCAGCACCAGGGGCCTTTCCGTGTTCGACTACCACAGCTACATGGCTCGTCTCCTGGCTGCAGAGGAGCTGACCCCCCTCTCCAGTCCTGGAACCAGCAGCACTGAGGCAAGCCCCACCATTAAAGGGAATGTAAGTCCTGCTTGCAGATAAAATTAAGTGAAACTAACAAAGTGAAGCTGTAGGAACATTCCAATGCTGGACACAAAACTTCTATTCTGTTTATTATTATACACTTCTTCCTCAATTTTTAACTCTAAATCTGCACTTTTCCCGTCCTTGTTTCTCTTCTAGTGTACCTGTGATCTAGCAGAGTACCCTGGGAAGAGCCAAACTGCATGGGTTAATGCTCTAATTGGTCGAATCTTCTGGGATTTCCTGCGAGAGAAGCACTGGGCCGACGCCGTCTCCAACAAGATTCAGAAGAAGCTCAGCAAAATCAGAGTGAGGGCCATTTTAGTGAAAGCCACTGATTTATAGAAATTATAAATACACTACATTTGCGTCATTTTAAACTATGATGTGTGGTTTTCTCCACAGCTGCCTTACTTCATGAATGAACTGACTCTCACTGAGTTGGATATGGGCTGCTCTATGCCGCAAATCACCGCTACCTCCAGACCAGAGGTTAACCACAGAGGTGAGTTCAGACTGAAGATTAAACACGGCAGAACATAAGGGCAAACCAATATGTAACGATGCAAACAAGACCGTGAACATGACCTGTTGCTCATGTGATTACAGCTGAGCAGAGCAGAGCATCAGATCAGACGCTGTTATCCTGTTGTAATCTCGCGGAGCAGGGCAGCCATTACGCCATGGCCTTCAACATTTAGGGCAGACTGGCATGTGGATGTGTGTGTGCTTTCAAAATCAGGCAAACTGGCAGCTCCTAACCATGACAGGAATTTAAGCGTGTCAGCGGGTGTAGGTGTGTGACCTCATGATTTTAGTCTTTCTCGATTCTCCGCCCACTCTGCCGTTACACAACAAATTATCCTGTTTCCAGCTCTTGCCGTTCGGCCCACATGTGCCAGCTCCAAAAGGGGATTATTAATCCTCCGTAATTTATTATAAATTTAATTTCAAGGCCTGATAATCACAGTGAAAGCTGTTTAATCTGCCTACTAAGCAGTGTGTGTCCAGATTACGATGTGTGTTCATGAGCTTTGTCTTAATTTCGGTGGTCTGGTGTTGACCTCTTTGTGGTGCCCCCTGCAGGCCTGTGGCTGCAGCTGCAGCTGGTCTACACTGGTAACCTGCAGATGACCCTGCAGACCAAGTTCAATCTGTCCAAGCTGGGTAAAGAGGGCGGTCAGGATACGATACACTGTGTGACTGAAACGGGCAGCCCACGGTCAGTGCTACGCACAAAGAAACTCACACTATGGACCCCCACACACACACAACACACCTCCTCCAGCTGTCCACTTCGATACTGTGAACTTTTTTGAGTAGTTTTAATACATTCTTTTTTAGCAGTAGTAACATTTTAAGTTGCAGACCATGGCACAACAAGCAACGTTTTACAAACATTAACTACTTTTTCCAATTGCGTGTATAAATGTAGACTGCCGTTATTAAAGAGCCCATATAACGCACATTAAGAAGTTTACAATTTTATTTTTGGGGTCTACTAGAATATGTTTACATGCTTTACTGTTCAAGAAACATATTCCTTTTTTCAAACTGTATATTGCAGCAACACCTCTTCTCATCGTCTCACTGAAACACTGTTTTACCTCCCGTCTATTTAAGGCCCCCCTGCTGAAAAGCCCAGTCTGCTCTGATTGGTCAGCTGGGCTGACAAAGTGAGGCAAAGTAGATTATTTACCATAACTCCAGATGTCCTCTAGTGGGGACATAATAGTTCATTATGAGTAAGCTGTTCATTCTTTGTTAAGGGGTGTTATGCAAATGTGTTACATGGTGACATAGATAAGTAACAGAAGAAAAGCCTGAATTAAAACAAGGTATTTCAGAGGTGTTTGCAGTGTTTTCTGTGTGGGAGTATAACTCCCTTTGGCATGGGTTTTGTCAGTCCGCAGACCTTTTACATGTATAAAAAAGTTAAAGCACAATTAAAAAACAGCTTTCCAGCAGTAATCCGTTGTAGATAAAAATTGTCTCCTTGCACTGTGTTCCTTGCCAGAAGTTCAGAACAGACTACAGGAACCTTTAATAATGAAACCGGTGTTCAAAAAGTGATGCAATGATGTGGCTCTATGGTAGTCCATGGAAAATTAAACTGATTCTTCAAATGTTTGCAAGTTGAACCAACTTTGAGCCAGCATTGGCCCAGAACTGGCATCTGGTTCACAATAGTAGAAAGGGGATTATCAGAGAAATTAAAGAGGTACTGTGAGATTTTATGGAAGTAAGAGACAGATAAAAAAAAAAATCAAGTAAATCAAGTAAATCACGCAACACAGGCTGATGACTGACTTTTAGCCATGTCAAGTTACAAAAAGAGAACAGCCTACATACCCCATAATACAATGCAACAAATTCTTTAGATTTTCCTTTTCTTTCAGACTCTAGAAAACTTCCTCCAAAACCAAAAAGACGTCATACAGCTGTTTTTACAGCAAGATAACTCCTCATAAATGAGCAAGCTGTCTTCTTAGATGTAAAATCTGTAAAGTGGCCCTTTAAAAAAAGTATTTTTATCATCCATAATGCATTTTTCATGATATCTTTCAGCCCAAGTAGCATGATGGATGTCCAATATAACAACATGGGATTTTCATTCTAATCCTTTCAGAAGCACACACACACCTACACATCTCTCTCTCCTCTGATCCCTCTAGTCTCTGATGTACAGAGCTTCACATTTCATTGATTAGCGTAGACCTGCCTGTCATAAACCCACAGTGGTGGGGATTAAAGTCCAGGAAAAGCATCACATTAGCTGTCTTTGTGCCACATCTAAAGCTGAGCACCAAGATAGGAAAGCTTTGTAAATCTTATCTTGTCGCCGAGACATTTTCACTCACAGTAATTGCGAGATTTGCTCTTATACAAGTGTCCACAGGTCCATGAAGGTATAAGTCACGTCAAGTCAACTCCCTTTTATTTTATATAGCACATTTTACACAACAGACGTTGATTCAAAATACTTTCCATTAGAGAAATCAGATTAACATAACACATTTACATGACCCTACAATATTAAATACTATAAGTTTGTGTTTCAAAGATGGAAATGCCTCTGAAACAGTAGTGTTGATGCTTCTGTTAATGCTCAGTCTGTCCATCCTTAACTCCCTCTGTATATCCTCCCAGCTGCCGGCCCGTTCTCAGTGTGTTGGCGGACAGTGATGAGGAATCCTCCAGTGCTGGTTCATCTGATGAGGATGAACTGCTCCTCTCTGAGCCTCAGGGTCCAGTGGGGGAGAAGGGATCCACCCCAGCAACAGAAGGGTAAATATTCAGGATATAAATTAACATATTAAATGAAAAGGAAAATATTGCCTGTATGTGTACACCGATCGGCTAGAACATTGATCATCTTGCTACAATGCAGTGTTTTGCAGGGAAACTTTGGCTCCTGGTATTCATGCTTTGAGACGTACCTAAAGATTGTGGCAGATCAAGACTTTTACCCCGCTCCCCGCCTTGGCAACAGCACTTCCATTCGTCAGTGGCCTAACACAGCAGTACAATGCGCCCCACCACATGGCAAAAACTGCTCCGAAACAGATCAAGTAAACTTACAAAGAGCCCAAAGTGTTGGCCTGACCTCCAGACTCTCTAGATCCCAACCTGATTGAGCATCTGTGGTATGCACTGTAACAAGCACAATCCACTGAGGTCCCACTCCACAACCAACAGGATCCAGAGGAACCACTGCCAAAGTCCTGGTGTCAGACACCACAGGACACCCACAGAGGTCCTATGTCCAGGCTTCATAAGCTGTTTTGGCAGCACAAAAGGGACCTACACAATATTAGTGAGGGGGTTTTAATGTTGTTACAGATTGGTGTACATGTGCTTAGTACTAAATGCTCGGGATCCCCCAAGTTGACTTCAAAGATCAGGATGAGGGCCAATCAAGGCATTTCCTAACTTATTGGTATCAGAAAAAGCTTAAGTACGATCCTTTGTTTATGTCCACTGTTACACAGGTGTCGTAAAATTAGAGGACTTCAGGGAAGCAAACTTTCAATAATTTTTCTTAATCATTAATCTCCAGCATTATCAATATCAATAAATGATTAATCACTAAGAGCATTTGCCATGCACAACTGTTGTTGTATTAATTAATGGACATATGATTTGGGCTGCAAACTAGGTTATGTTACAGATGTCAGTGGGAAATATGAATGCTATCCTAACTGATCTCAGCTTGTCTCAAGCACATGAGATCTAGTTGGAGGACATTAAGCGTGACAGAAGTCATGGTGGCTAATTTCTAGCTAAACCCCCACAGTGCTCTCTGTTGGCAAACACGGACCTACCCGCAGTCCTATTGACTGTTTCCTCACTACAGTAACAAATGATAGCAGGCTCCACCTGGTGGTGTAACCAGGTACTACAGTTACCTGGTTACACTTGGTATTGGCAGATACACAGTATTAAATTTCTTGGGTCAGACCACGGGTAAAAAAAAAAAGTATCTGGTGATCCCTTCTTGATGCTGTATATTATCATACTACATGCTAAAACAGGGCTTGCATTAATTATATTATTACGGATGACATGTATGTACCATCAGCTTTCACATTTGTGAGAAAATGTACATATATAAAAGGAGAAAATGCAACTTGTTAGCAGCACCATGAAGTGTTACTGCTATCATTCTGTCCTGTGACTGCTCAGTAGGAAATAAAGTGACATCACACCCCAGATGGCTGTTGCTCATCTCCCCTTGAATTTTGACTTCAGCATCCGAATACTAAATCTACTGACACGTGTAGGATCATGCTAACGCTCTCCTCTCCTCTAATCCTGTCTTACAGGACAGGGGGTGGAAAGACTGGAAGGAAGATTTTGAGATTTGTGGACAAAATCGCTAAATCCAAGTACTTCCAGAAAGCCACAGAGAATGAGTTCATTAAGAAGAAGTTTGAGGAGATGTCCAACACACCACTGCTGCTCACTGTGGAGGTCCAAGAGCTGTCCGGGACTCTGGTGGTCAACATCCCACCGCCACCTACAGACAGGATATGGTAAGGACAGACATACTGACATGGTGACATGGTGACTAATAGAAGGAAAGTGAGGCAGGGCAAGTCCTTCAGTACTGAGTTAGATGACATGTTAACACATCACACATTCAGAAAAACAGAGACCCTTCAAGAACATGAAGTGTTTAGGCTTTGTAAAAAGATCAGTCACTATAGTTTATTCCATAACCAGATTAAAGATTTAAAGGGATTGAGCATTTATTCCTTACAAACAAGTGACAAACATGAATGTTAGTCAATGTAATGTCTTCTGAAGTGATGCAAGCATGACTGTGTGAGTGTGCAAGCCTTTGGACATTCATGACTGCACAGGTGTTGATGTATGTAAAGGTAAAGAGAAAGGACATAAAGAAAGTGAAAAACAAACTTTAGCTATATAGATATACATCGATCAGCCACAACATTATGACCACTGACAGGTGAAGTGAATAACATTGATCATATTGTGGTGTTCTGCTGGAAAACCTTGGATTTTGCCATCCATGTTGATGAGACTTAGACACCCAAATAAACATTGTCCCTGAACAAGCACACTCCCTCATGCAAATGGCAATCCCAAATGTCACTGGCCTACCCCCTGCAGGAAAATGCACCCCACCACATGGCAACAACATCAAACAATCAGGAACATCTTGAGGAACATGACAATGGCCCAAGATGTTGATTTGACCCCCAAACGTCCTAGACCCTATTGTGATCAAGCAT
>OMNN01103044.1:19858-40172 GCA_900302755.1 Chromis chromis
GTGATCAAGCATCAACAGGATGCAGTGGAACAAGTTGGATTGACAGAGGCCCCACTGCACAAGCCAGAGTACCCAAAGGATCCACTGCCAACATCCTGGTGCCAGACCCCATAGGACACCCTGAGAGGTCTTCTTGTCCATGCCCAATGGATCAGAGCATTTTTGACCACATAAGGGGGACCAACACAATATTAGGCAGGTGGTCATAATGTTATGCCTGATCGGTGTATTACAATTAAATAAATGAATATCTTAGAATTTCAGCTTGTTATTCCACATAACATCTATTTAAATGAGGTCGAAATGAGAAATAAAACTCTGATGGCAACTACCTCAGCTGCTATGTTAGTTTTTGACTGAAGGCAATTTAGTGAGCTAAACTACCTTCATATTACATATTTAAATGTTTTAACTAGTAAATTGATTTTTAAATTTATTTTGTTATCAATACTAATAAAGGACAGGAACCTATCAAAGCAGCAATACTTTAAATTCTGCTGAACTATCATCTGGAACTAAAACTGACAGTTAAAATAGACATTTCATAGCTCAGTGTGGTTCAAGTGTATCTGCATTTTCGTTCATTATATATCTGGCAGTGATTTTTGTGTGGGCTGAAATAATCAGCGTTGAGTCATGTTATGAAGACATTACAACAGGTTCTATGTGCTGCACAGTTTGTCCTTCAGCCTGTAAACATCTTCACTGTGGTTGCTGCTCTTGTTGCAGAGAGGGGTGGAAACTTTAACTTCAGCAACAGAAGATCCTCAACAAAAAAAAGCCACTAAAGCACATCTCAGTCTGTTTAACTGACAGGTGTTAAAGTGTAAAGACAGCACTGAGCACTTAGAACAAAGACGCTGCCAAAAATATACAGCTATTGCCACTTTAAAGTGAGTTATTTCATCCTCCACATAGATACCCATTATGCTGGCTGTTCCCATCGGTGAAGACGCTCTCCCAAGAAACTTGTGTTTGTGGAGGCGAACGAGATGAAATTCAGGATTAAAATAAACCATTCGGTTACATGGGAGCACAGCGCAAAGTTTTGCTTTAAAGTGTTTTATCTACTTGTTGTTTTGCTCCGGGTCCCCGAGGAGACACTCAAAAGACCCCAATTCATAATCTGCTGTTTTAAAGCAACACCGAAGATTGGCAGCAAAGACAGGAGGATATGGAAGAAGATGTGTGGAAGTAATTTTACAATATAACAGAAAAAGAAAGAAATAGAAGACACAGAGAGCAAAACTAAACGTAGACAACCTGCCAGTTTGACAACGCTGGTTTAGTACGGCCCAAACCATGAGGGAAATTAATTTTCTTTATAATTTCTACTCACACTTTCATGAGGATGACCTATAGGCGGTAAACCCTGGGCAGTAATTACCACTGTCAACCATCTGCTTGCTGATTTTCCCTCCAGCAACACACTGAGACCACACAGCTCCAGGGCTCTACTGTGATTTACACCACCTAACCCTGACCTCTGACCTCGGCGGGAAGAGGAAGCCTCCTAGCTCCATACATCTGGAGAAATCATGGATGAAATCAAATTTGACAGTTATTGAGTTTCCCGCCAGAGAAACGTATGTCATCCATGTGTTGGCTCGTTTTTTTGTTGTTGTTGTTTTTTTACATGGATGGCTGCTTCTCAGTAACTGCAGGAGCGGAGATATCAGCTGTAATGAGCCATGTCACGACCCAGATCATCATCTCCCTGGAAAAATAAACCCAGTGCGCATGTTAAGATAGCATGTTTAAATCATTCCTTGCGCATGGATCCCACTGGGGCCACGGAATGTCTGACTCTGCAAGTTTCAAGGTGGGATATTAGACTTTATTTCACAAACACGTGGGGTTTGTTTTGAGTGGAAATGCCCGGAGTGGAATTGACTCCCTGGTTGCAAAGAGGTGCAGGACGCACACAGAGTAATCTTAGATTAAAGGTGGAGAGCAGCTCTTGTGTTGTGCGCAGCTCAACTCCCAGAATAATTTGAGAAGGAATGTGTTAATATTTTACCAACTGCCATCCCAGCTATTTGTCATGATCAATATGCATCAGTGCACAAACAGAATCCAACTCGGTCGATAGATTTGGGGAAAGTTTAACTTGTTCTCTTTATAAATGAAATGATCCCGACTGTTTTTTACGGAGCTCACTTGGAAATAAAAGCCACTTAGGAGTTAAAGTCGAGGTGATGTAGGTGGACAAAAGATGCGTAAAACTGATGTGACAAGCGAGATAAATAGACAAAGTGATGCTACAGTCTAACAGAAACGCTACTTTGCGCGCTGCGACCGACCCAAGGCGCGCTGCCCGTCTTACCTTGAGCTGCGAGGAGCACCAGCAGGAGGACGTGCGTTAGTTTCCCGGAGAAATTCATCGATACATCAGAGCTCGGCGATGCTTTCTGCGGATAAAAAGGTGATGCCGGAGCGGCCGGTTGTCGTCAGTAACCTACTGCAGACGAAGCCTCCGGATTAGAACAACATTTCCCTTTTGCGCTCCGGAGCGTGGAGAGGTTGGACTCGGCGGTGCGCTCTGCCGACATGGACAACTTCTGCACGTCCCGCCTCCCCACCACCCCTCCAGTCACACACACCCACCCATCCACTCACCCAAGGGCCAAACCTAGCGACATGACTCACTGTGACTCAGAGGTGATAGGTTTGGAATAATGAAATGAGTTTCAAATGTGGCTCAGAGGTTCTGCAAGTCTCACTGAGAAAATATTCATCTTAAGAAGTCATTTACTCCCACATTGAATCTTGAATCTATGTTGATAAAAATGTAGATTATATGGGAAAACTTTCAATTATCTTCATCCCTATGAATTATTATCCCCACATCTGCTCAATCCAGCTCTAGAGAACACACACACACACCTACACACACAAAAGATCACATATTTTCAATACTGAGCTGTAAATGACCTATTTAGTCACTTAATTGATTTTGTACGCATAACAATGCTCTTGCAGCTTAAAGCATTAGCTGTTCCATAATAGAGTCTTGAAGGCTGCAGACTCTGCCCAATTCGAATAATGGAAAAGCCATTAATGCAGGGCAGCACTGAGTTGGAATTGCACTGAGATGATTCTGGAGCACGCAAGTCCAGACTGACTACTGAGTCATCTTTAAAGGAGAATGCACTAGTAGATGTTTTTTTTTAGATACCATACGTTGAAGTAAACATTAGGATTTATTCACTTTTACTGAAACATCTTGAATTCACTGTGCAGCAGAAAGTAAAAGTAGGATTAAAGTGAACTGCGACTCTGGAACATAACAAAATATGCTTCCAAAGTATCTTCTTTTTCCTACCTTCATCTTTAGTTGAAGTCAGGTCCCACGTGCAGATACACAGTACATTATTTTATGAGCGAACAAATAACAGGATGGACAGAAAAAGCTTTTAGTTGATTTGTTCCTTAATATTTTATGAAACTGTGTTCATGTGTGCATGCATATGGAACACAAGGACTCGAGTGTACGTGCTGATATACCACGATTTTTCTTTTTCAGCGGCGTAAGATGTGTTTGCATCTGCTCCGCTATAAACCCACTTATGTGTCAGGAGCTGCTGCTATATCTGCTTCTCAAATGGAGCTATACATACATATGACGCACTCTGTCGCTTGCATACACACACAGCTGGGCAGGCTTTGGCATATGCACAACAGGGAGAGTGTTGCAGACAGAATAGAAGGAGACAAACGTGGTTTTTCTAATTGCATTTTATGGAAAACAACTCTGTCTAGTTTAGCTCAAGTTGAAATCAGGTGTCCTTCATTTTCTAACTACATATTCATGTAGATTAGACACTCCTCCTTATGTATGTTTGGTACATACTTTTCACACTGGCACCAGTTCAACATTTTGTTTCAGAGCAGTTTAATATGAGAGCAGGATCAGTGAATCTGATGCATGTGTGGTGCTTACTGTAAGTGCCATGCAGGTTAGAAGCTGGCAGGTCGAAGCCAAGAGGCTACAGACAAGTGGAACTGCTCAGTCCTCAATTTTAAGCTCAATTAGTTTTGTCGTTGGGGAGTGAAGTCAACCGAGGTTGTTGCTGGGGCTCCAAGGCGGGAAAGCTGCAGTGATTAATGCCTTACATGGGTCAGTATGAGCCCCTAGAAGAATGAAAGAGAGAGAGAAAGAATCTAGGTACAGTATAAAGATGGGTTTTAGGAGAGAGAGCGACACAGAGAGGGTGTGATCAGTGAAATTAAAGGGATATGGGCCGATCAGCTGAACAGAAAATGTTAAAAAAAAAAAAAAAAAGCTCAATAGATGTGGTGTAGTGAGGCAGTTTCACCGGATGAGAAGGGAAGAGGAGGGAAGCTGCTTGATGTGCTTCAATGTGACAGACTCAGTGAATCTATCTGCAGAAATGTATTTTGTGAATTAGCAAGATGCAGAGAAAAGCTGAGGAGGAGTCTCCACCCACCGGCCCAGAGAGGAGAGAAACAGGAATGCTTTCTTTTTCTCTGTCATTCACACCTGCTTGTTGCTTTTCTCTCTTTTTCTCTCTTTTCCTGTTGCAGGATCCAGCAGCTTTATGCAGTAAGTTCAGTGACACGCTGCACGCCAGGTAATGATGGAAACCTTCTTGACATTTATCACAAAAAAAACAACAAACATTTGGAGGTAAAGTTCAACTTGCTGCATTTTTTATTTCTTAAATTTGTCCTTGTAATTAGCCATAACTGTATGTTTTCATCAACAGAGTAATGGAGGTGGAGGTTTTTAGCAAAGATCTGTTTTGAAATCTGATTTGATTAGAAGCATTGATGACAACAAGACTTTGTAAATGTATTATTTTCTGACATCATGTCTGCAGTAGAAAGAAATATTTTATTATTTCTACAGTACACTCCACCTGCTTCTTATCTACCTCCCTTCCTTTGAGATTATTTTCCATTTAATTAAGGAAGTCAAAGGGGATTAGGACTTTGCCTGCATTCACAATCCTCATTAAGGGGGAAGTGTACACTGATATCATCTAAAAGCATCAGGAAACAATGATAAAGCTGCTCTGTGAACTGTAACAACTGTATTTTAAACAAACAATAGGAAGTACTAAAATACCACAGGAATTCATTAACTACATTCACTACATTTCATTTCAAGTCATATCATATCAAAGCAGCATACCCTTAATTGTTAAAGAAATTTGAAAAAAAATAACTTGAGTGATCTTTACAAAGGACTATGTAGAGTATGTGAATGCTCAGGTTTACAGGGAGCAACTTAATGCATGTGTTACTGTGGACATACTGTATGTATACCAGTGTGACAAAAGACAGCCTGATGGAGCAAAGGAAAGTAAGAACGGGATTAGTTGAAAAAAGACATGTGTAGCACCTGCAGTGATGCAGGAATTAGTCAGGTTCGCAAGAGCAGAATATTGCTCCGTAGTGACACAGTGAGTCGCCTGGTGTTTGGACACCGTCTAAAGCCGAGGTGACGTCCCAGCATGCTTCATTCTCCAAAGGAACAAGAAAACAGGGAAACGTTCCCTCGTCTCTGTCTGCGAGCCACTTTTTGACACTGTGGGACTCTTCTGTCTTTCTGAAAGAAAAAAGAAAGGCTGAATCCAGACGTCCCCCTCCAGAGCTGCAGACTGAGACGTGTTTACTGTCATCCACCAGGGGATGAACTGTGCAGTTAGACAGAGGTGCTTCCATGGTGATTAATTCAGTGTAATTTTCTGATTGGTTCTTAATTGCAGACCAGTTGATATTGGTAATGTATGCAGGACACGCAGGTCTGATTCATTACAGCAGCCAATACAGATATGGACAGAATGCCTTTACATGATCGACCACAGTATTACACAATCAGTAAACCCTGACCTGAGGATATTCACACCATAGATCGACAAAAACAGCCTTTAGCAATTAAGTTTTGCAGATTCTAACACATCTAAATTATTCTGTATGTGCAACATGAAACTTACTGCATCCACAAACTTACATAGCAAAACTAAAAAAGACAAATGTCTTCAGAAATAAATATGGTACCTACCACTGCTAGTCTGCAAGTCCACACATTTGTATTCAGCCAAAAGGAAAATGGCAAGTGTAGTTACAGTGTGCGTCAGACAGGACTGTCCTGGTTTATCCACGTCAACCTTGCAACCTTTCTTTCTCCCTGGCTGAGTGTATCTCTGTTTCTTTCTTGTGTGCCACCCTCCTCTCTTGTTTTCATGTTTCTCTCTAACTCAACACCCCTTCTTATTTGGTTCTTCCCTCTTTATAGCTAAATAATGGCATAATGGATATAAGCAGTGTTTTGCTGTATATCTTTTTCACTGCACAGTTTGACTTGTCAAATACAGGTGTAACTTGTGTTATTATTAATTGCTGGACTGCATTAATTGCTGCTGCCATGCAAAATACTTGTTGTGAAAAGGGCCATTTACAGATAATACAAAGGGCAGCTCAGGACAGTGGAGATCTGTTATGAGAGGTTAAAAGTCAAGGGCATAAGAGAAAATAGCCCAAGGAGGTTTAGTCTTTCCACAGCTAAATAAATAAAATGTTTGTTGTCATTAGTTCCTTTTATCCCCTCAGCTGGTCACTGTCGCATTTCATTACTTGTCAGTCACACTGAAGAGGTGTCTGCTTGTAAACAACCTGTAGTCTGACGTTACAGCAAATCCGAGCCTTCACCTGTATTATTGATCAGGTTGTGTCTGTGGCAAATTGAGCTTCAACTTGGATTACAGTTGACCACTTTTTCAACCAGGCAGGTTTTTCACTTTTTCATCCATCAACGCCACTGAACATTTTGTGCATTTTTGGCTCAGGGTTTTAGTTATATACCCTAAAACTTTACTGTTTTGGTCTACTCTCACAGCTTCTCTTACTATTGTTGTTGGCCACAGAAGACACCTGTTTTCTGCTCTGATAATACACAATAGAAGTTTTTGCAAAAGCAAATACACTGATCAGGCGTAACATTATGACCACCTGCCTAATATTGTGTTGGTCCCCCTTATGTCATCACAAATGCTCTGAACCATTCAGCATGGACAAGAGGACCTCTCAGGGTGTCCTGTGAGGTCTGGCACCAGGACGTTGGCAGTGGATCCTTTGGGTACTCTGGCTTGTGCAGTGGGGCCTCTGTCAATCAAACTTGTTCCACTGCATCCTGTTGATGCTTGATCAGAATGAGGTCTAGGAAGTTTGGAGGTCAAATCAACATCTTGGGCCATTGTTATGTTCCTCAAGATGTTCCTGATTGTTGGATGTTTTTGCCATGTTGTGGGGTACATTTTCCTGCAGGGGAAGGCCAGTAACATTTGGGATTGCCATTTGCATGAGGGAGTGTGCTTGTTCTGGGACAATTTTTATTTGAGTGTCTAAGTCTCATCAACACGGATGTTAAAATCCAAGGTTTTCCAGCAGAACACCACAATATGATCAATGTTATTCACTTCACCTGTCACTGGTCATAATGTTGTGGCTGATTGGTGTATGTAAATTCATCAACTCATATCTGTACATAGCAAGTGTAAATTCACCATGTAACAGATGTATTTATACATATATAAATTCACTATGTCTTATATATACTTATCCATATGTAACATCATCGTGAATTGTAAGTTGTCTTTATGAGACCTTTGTTATTATATCTTTATTTTTCAGACTAATTGTCCTTTTTTAAATTCTTGTCCTGCTTC
Source organism: Chromis chromis (assembly GCA_900302755.1). Lineage (NCBI taxonomy): Eukaryota > Metazoa > Chordata > Actinopteri > Pomacentridae > Chromis > Chromis chromis. Next base: position 27,553 of record OMNN01103044.1, read on the forward strand.
TCTCCATGCCTCATCTGTATCCAGCTGCTATAAAGTGTATCTTATCTTACCTTATCTAGAGATATGCCAATATATACATTTTAAACTTAATCTTTCTTTCCTTCCCCTTTAACCTAATCTAAAAAACTTTAGCCTTCTTCCCATAATCTACTGCTTCCTCCCTTCCACTGCTCTGTCTAATCCCAGCTCTCTACCACCACTACCCTTTTTAAAAGCTCTCAGCATCCCCTTTTCTCCCACAGCTCGTCCTGATCTGCCAGTCACGCTACACTCTGTGACCCCACTCAGCCCTCCAGCATGAACATCCTCAATCCCTCCCCTCCATCCTCCACCACTGCTCTCACCACTCCCTCCTCTTCCTCTAGACCCATTAACGCCATAGACTTTACTTTACTCTCCCATTCATCCACTGTCCACTATACGCTGTCTGCTTGGTCATGCTGTGGCCACTTCCAGCCATCAGCAACTAATTAAAGCCCCTCCGCTGCTCAAATCACAGTTATCTGATTAAAGCCCCTTTGCTGCTAATTAAACTGCCATCTCTCTCCGTACCATGTTTTTCCCACGAACTCCCCCCTCCCTCACCCCACTGTGCTCTCATATATTATATCTGGAGCAACAACTTATACAATACACTGTGACGATTTGACTGTATGTTTTATTGTCTTTGTCCCTCTTATTCTCTGAGTAAAAACAGTGTGATTTTCAGTTAAACAGCCGCAGCCTGAGGGGGTCAATCAGAGCAAAACTTGCTCATTATCTGGTCCACTCATGTTTGTCCTTAGATGAAATCCCAACAGTTGTCTGTGCCTCTGATGATGTGCCCGTCGTAGCTGCAGGTGATTTTTAATCAGTTTGAAATGTGTTAGGAACATTTCATTAATAGCCCTCCTCAGTGGTCTTAGGGCAAATGTCCAAATGGGCAATCTTATCCTTACATTATTATGACTCAGACATCTGGGGACATTTTTTGGTAAAAACTTTAGCATTAAACACACTGGGGAAGTAGAGTATATTTAATTGGCACAAGCTGTTGCATTGCAACACCTTAATGAAATTCTAATCGATAAGAGGTAATTTATAGCTTTTTTCTGGCCTTGAAATTTGCATAAGATTGAAGATTTTAGACCTTAACATTAGATCTGACCACCTAAAGGAAACATTAGACTCTGCAGTGTCTCTTCTGGCCACTAGTGAGCAGCAGCAGGTATCCAGATCTGTCAGCAGGTAACAGACTTGAGGAGATATTTTATTTCTCTGGCAGGGACATTACAGAACGACCCCTTAGCCCAGTTTAAAACCCTATAAAGTGTTTGGAGCGCAGCAGCACTCCGTCTGTCCCTCAGCCCAGCAGCTCAGAGAGGATCGATGCTCCCCCCTCTGACTCAACTGCATGGCAGCTACACATTCAGTAATGCAGTAATGTAGTTCATAAATATCGACCGCAGAGCTGAAATGGCAGGTATAAATCCTAAAGGGATGTCCTGTGGATGATAATGGGGGAGATGGAGGGCAGCAGCCAACTTCAGGAAACGGACCAAACTGCTGACACTCGCCGAGCTGCAACACGATGATCACAGCAGGTTAATAGAATAGAATAGAATAGAAAAGACCTATGACCTCTGACCTACTGGTTTCTGCTGTACTTCTTAATTTCTACGCCTTATTAAATAACCATTATATATATATATATATATTGTATACAACATACAATACACCACATTAAAGTAAACTTCTCAAGCATTTCTTAATTATTTTTCTACCATAACAAGCTCCTGGATTTGCTTTCGGAGATCCCCAACATAGGATTTTAACATTTTTGGCTGATGTTAAAATAGACAACAACATTTTTAATCACCATCACTTTTTAAAAATCTACTATAAAATATCCAATAAAAACTTAATCTATAAACAATGAGTGTTTTAATGTGCAGTGCTGTTTTTTACACAATGCATGTATGCACATTATACATGTATGAGTCTTTCAAACAAGAATAAATGCTTATTGATCTCCGACTACAGCACGAAATGGTCTTTACTGTCGGCTCCTCTGCCGGTCCAACAGACTGCAGAAGTCTTGTGTCTCTTGTTTATGACCGACCTTTATCATCTCTGTCATCTTCCATCATGCCTCCTCCCTCCTTTTTCCTCTCCCACCCTGCTTGTTTACTCCTCCCTCTACCTCCACCCATCCTTTCTCATCTCTGTGGTCACAGTTTATGGTCTCACCTGGAGAGCAGAACACCAGCTCTCCCTGCTTCAGTCTACTTTCTTTATTTCTGACAATGGCTGACTTCTGGAGAATGGGCCTTTTTGCAGTGGAAGGAGTTCACCTTTAAAGGGGCCACAAGCTTCACTGTATTTAGGAGGCAGCTGTGTTGAGTGCTAACTCTAAATAATAAAGCCAAAGAGACAAGTGGGTAAATCTGATTACTGCTGATGTATGTGGGAAACCTAGTTTTTTAGTGTTTTTGATTCTTTACAGTAATTGCCAGGTCAAGAAGCAACCTTGGAAGGATTTAGGATAGGCTTGGAAATACTTTCACTTGGTTGTCTCTGTGCCTTACTCTTTGTTTTAGCTATATTTTTTATTCTGATAGATGTATGTGCTGCACTTGTATCAGCAAATCTTTGGGGACATACATATTGTCCTGACCCTTCCATTGTCAAGCAATAGTCAAAATTACCCTCTAGTTCATTGATTAAACCCCTGCAAACCCATTTCTGTGTATCACAATTCCAAGAATTTTTCTTTTACATTAAAATAATCCCCTCATACCTTAAAGTGGTTTAGGTGTAACTCTACACTGAAGTCTCCTTTAGCACATCTGGTTAGTCCCTGCCTCTTTCTCCACCCAACCCTCCCACCATTTACTGCAGCTTCAGAACACCAGCTCACCTCGGCTCAGACCCTTTAAAACTCCTCTACACTACATAATGGCAGATTATAAGGAGAGTCAAAATTGACTAATTGAAATAACACAAACACACATAAGAGAATGAAATGATGTCAAATACAAATTAAAAAAGGCACATATAAATGAAAAGCAAATGGCTGCAAAGACATTAAAATGAACTAAAAGTTAAGTGATGTTTAGAAACCAATATGCGTTGCAACTCTGCAGCCCCTCAGACCACGAACAACACAAACACTCTCCACTGCTCAATCCCTCTCTACACTCATTTGGCCGCCCTCCTAATGGAAATTGATGCAGATGTCAAGTATCTAATTTATGTGTCATACGAGGGGAGGATGAGAGTACAAATATGAGCTATAATTGCTGAACCCAATTCCAATTCACTGGCTGTCACTACATCTGTAGGATTATGTCACTGTGTATGTGTGTATTTATGTATGTGTGTGTACATGTCTGTCTGTGGGAACAATTTTTACTTATAAACCATCACTGTCCACTGTTGGCTGATTTTTGCTGTTCGTCACAGCTTCAAAGAACTGTGTAAGGGTTCAAGATAGAATCTGGTTTAGGTTAGAGTTAAAAATCTGTTTACACAGTCATGCTGTAGAGACTCACCTCCCTTTGGGGGAGAATGAGCAAATCTCTATGACATAAATCATAAAATTTTTGTATAAACACTCGGTTTAAAGTTAGGTCAAATTGGGGGCAAGTAGTGGTTATGGACAGGGTTACAGGAGGTTTCTTAAAAATGAATTCAAGTCAATGCAATGCCTTCTTGAAGTCATAGAAACACAGCTGTGTGTGTGTGTGTGTGTGTGTGTGTGTGTGTGTGTGTGTGTGTGTGTGTGTGTGTGTGTGTGTGTGTGTGTGTGCGTGTGCGTGTGCGTGTGCGTGTGCGTGTGTGTGGCTGACATGATGTTTGCTGGAAAATTATTATGACGCTGTACTATCTGCTGGGAGCATCAGCAGTTCCTGGAAAACAGAAGCTTGTTTTCTTGTCTGTTTTGGAAGTACACATAATCAGGGATCTTAAAATGCCAATTCAGACTCATATAGAAACTGTAAGTACATCTAATGCTGCTACTGTTGGAGGTTTTGTTTCTGATTCTGTCAAAATATCAGTATTATGAATAGGGACCACAGTAAATAAGCTATAAGTTAGATTGTGTAAAATGTGATTAGCTGTGTCATGGAGCCAACAAATAACCATCTGTATCTGATGCTTCTGCCTCTTTTGTAGGCCACATTTCGGGAAGCAGCTGCCATGCGATACAGAGGGGGAGAGCGTTATAACTCTTTCCAGATTTATGACTGTGGGCATGTGTGTATTCATTCAGAGGATGTGCAGTCGTACAGCCTCGCTGCCGTCTTAAGCTAACAGAAGGTGAGGCTGCAAGCCCTGAGGATACAAGACTGTCTGATAAATCTGTGCTCAGCCAACTAATATTTAGCCCTGACTCAGGACAGTTCACATACAGGGGCACGAGAACAAAGGAGGAAATACGGTCCAGAAATTTCAAACAGAGCAAGAGCTGGTGAGGAGACAGTGAGTGACACTGAAATGCCTCATAAAGAGATTAATATAGAAACTGGGGAATATTTATAATGTTATAATGAAAAACTATATGATAGAATGATCAATTAATGTGCATGCGATTCATCAGGTCTGCTTAATGCTTTCATTTCCCTTTATTGATCCACTTAGCAAGACATCAGGTCCCATCACAGTTCCGTCCTGCAAGACGAAACTCAACACAACGTGACCGACCAGTGGGAAGAAAAAGAAAAAAGCACGTTTCATTTCACCATCCACTAAGAAAACAAAGATGAAGGAAAATCAAAACCGCTGGATCAGTACAGTACACTTTTTCCTGGCTAACGCTGGCAGCAGTGACAGACGAGTGCATTATGACAGTGACATGTTGTAACACCCCTTAGAAATAAATACTGGACACGGATTCAAGTAATGTCTCTGCGAACAGACTGCGATTATAAAGCATACAATATGATGGAAGGTAATGCAAGTGAAGACACAAGCTGTTTGGTTAATTTGTTCCAGGTCAGTGTGTATAAAATACTGTACAATATTATTGCTGCTGGTTTCCTTGGTGATGGATGCTGACAAACTGCGCCGATGAAACCAGCGTACTGTACCTTTAAAAGAAGCACGGTGAGCAGCAACAGCCTTATGGCTGCTAACGTATTTTTTTAGCACTATTATAAGATCCATACTTCATTTAAAACAAAGCTGCTTTTAAACATCACAACAGCGGTTGGTCATAGATTTAATCAGGCCAGAGATCGCACAGTGAGTTGTGTGAGCACAAAAACAGGCTGGGCACCGCCTCACACCCACCCATCCATTATTACTTAAGCAGTCGACCGTTTCGTGTCCCCTCTCAGTCTCATTTTCAAGGCAGATATAGTAAATTCATACAGTATGTGTGCTATTGGCAAAAGGACACAGGGAGAGTGAGCTTCGTCTGTGTTTCTACACAGATTCATCTTCTTCTCTTCAGGGGTGTGTTATCAGTACGAGCCCCGTATCTGCAAAATTAGTCGGTTTGTGAGATTCTGTGGCATTGTTCATCTTTGGCTGTTTGAGCCAACAAAAAGCAAATTAAAAACAAAAGTCTGTGCCTTCTTCTGTGCATGCTTGCCCCAATAATGTCCATTTAGGGCCATTAGAACTTAATTTAGACACTGTAGCTCTGTTCACACCTAACATTAACATGTGCCTTTGGTGATCCAGTCACAAGTGGACATCCATGTGCATCTCCAGTGACCACTCATGATCAGATCTCACATTTCGGCTTGTTACAAAAATAAATAAGTACATTATTTTTATTTGCAAAAATCTGATTCATTGTTTTTTTTAAGAAGAAGAAGAAATCACCATTTTGTTATTGTTTTAGTTGTGAGTTCACACACTTTTCTATGAGGCTGCTGGTGCACAAATGAGTATGTACTTCTACTTAGTGAGGACATCAGTTGAGTAGGTGTTCACATACACTCTGCTAAAAGACTGTGGACATACGCAGCCCAGATTACCTCCAAATGTGGTCTGAGTGTTCAATGTGTTCTCAAAGGATCTTGGGTGCATTCATATCTTTGTTTAGAGGTGTCCACTTGTGATCGGATCATCCAAGATACATGTTAAAGTATGAACAGAGACACTGAGATACAATGCTAGAAAAGAGCAAAACCAAGTTCATTCTGAACAGGAAAAAAAAAGGTCCTGAGTTGCTGTTGGCCGGGTAAACCTTAGTGAACAGTGATAAGGGTCAATATATTTTCAGTCAGTCAGATAACGCTGTTAGAATACTGCTACATGTCAGTCTTGGAGAACTGTATCCATGCTGATTCCCAAGTGAGGGCATCATGGCTGAAAGGTGGCTTCACCTCACGTTTTGAAACTAAAGATACTTGTGGTCAGTTATACATTGGGTCTTGAGGTTTTGGCCATTCTTTTACTTTGATCATGGCACCAAAATGTGAAGCGATTGGTACTGTGATTTACACCACAGCTCCAGGTGTAAATGACAAGTGAAGCAGAGGCTGGTGGGACGCTTAGATGGGAAGAAGATGGAGGAGGAGCAGGTGACAAATGAGGGCTAAAGTGCATCGTTATCAGTTGCCAGTCAGGAAGCGGTGAGAGGCGGAAGTGCGAGTTTGTGTGTTAAAATGTTACCGGAGCTCTGTTTCTGGGAGGATTGAAAGTTAATGTCTGGGTCGCGTTGAGATCAAAGTTCAGGCTTCAGATTTCAGTTATGCTCCACGTCATCAACAATGGGAGTGTTGTAACTCTGGAACAGAGGCTGCATGAAGAGGCCCATCGTCCCGACCACACAAACACACACAAAGATCCACAGGAAGAGGCGGTCGATCACCATGGCCACGTACTTCCAGTCCTCGATGATCTGCAGAGAGGAAGAGAAGTTAGATGTTAAATGCTGCCACTGTGTGGTTCATAGTCAAGAACTAAAGTGAACTGACATTATTGAGATTATATTTCATATTTCATTGACTGAATTTGATCTAATTATTTTTTTCTTATTAATTTTTGTATCTGGTCATTATTTACTTTAATTATGTATTGACTAGAACTAGAATTCAGTTATCATTCAATTAAAGCTGTCGATGAGCTGCTCCGAACACATTTGGTATCATAGCTGCTTTTGACTTTATCAGTGATGTTGCTAATTTTCTACATAATTACTTGCGTAATAAATCTGGCATAAAATTGCATGCAAAAATGTAATTCCTAAAGAAATATACCAATAACTAAGTCCAGATTACAAAAAGTAATTTGTCATATTGTATAGCAAGTACATACAGTTAAAGCAAATAGTTACAGTTAATAAAATCTGTATTTAAAGATCCATTAGATTGTTCAGATTGTGACCTTGGAGTTATAAAAAAGTTTCCAATTCATTTTCAGTATTTCCAGTTTATTAATGGAACAATTTCCCTGAGATCCAAAGACCAACATTTGGTGTTTGGAGGTAAATGCTAATGTTAGCATGCTAACTTGTTGATGTTTAGCAACATAGTGTGTAATATTTGCTATGTTCACCATCTTAGTTTGGCAAATGTTATACTTTTTCCATGTTTTATTAAGTCACAAAACAATGTACTGGTCATGGGATCATCAGACTCAACAGAAGTCTAACACTCACTGTACAAAATCTCATGTCAATCCTTTCAATAGTTGCTGAGATTTCCAGTCAGAACCAAAGCAATGGATTGACCGACAGGCCAACTTTGCCATTCATAGAGCCACATGACCAGCATGCCAAAAAGCAGCTTGTTGAAACTGACATGCTGCCACAAATATCGTAAAAAGTCTTTATAAATTGAATTTAAGCCTACATGAGAATGAAAAAAAAATTAACGTACTGAAAACCAACAGGGGGACTTTATATCGTGACACATATGCAGATGCAGATACTTCCTCCAAATACGTACCCCCTCATCATCATCCTCAGTCTTCATCTTGTCAGCGATGTAGCGCACTCCATCCACTGCGTCCTCCACATCAATGTTGTACTTGAGCGTCATCCTCCTCCTGAACTCCGTGTTTTCGGACAAGTCACTGATCTTCCAGCCGTAGCGTTTGGCCAAGTCCTCATTGACGAAGAAGGACGAGGAGGAGTCTGCCATTCCCGCAGAGCCTCCAGCCACACCGTCTGCTCCGCACAGCTTCTGGTTCTGCTTCTGGTGTTTTTTTCGGAACCGCTCACGAATGTTGGACTTGCCGGGTCTCCGCATGAAGAGGAAAGAGGGGAGCTGGTAAAGGAAGATGCGCTTGACCCAAGAAGGCATGGTGTGTGTGCTGGGCGACCGATGGTGCACGTTGAGCACGCAAACGCTGGTGACGATGGAGAAGGTGACCAGCACCATCGAAAACATCAGGTACTTCCCAATCAGAGGCACTGCTAGAGACGTGGGTGGCACAATCTTTGAGATCAGGAGTAAAAACACAGTCAGGGCCAGGAGCACTGAGATACAGAGAGTCATCTTCTCACCACAGTCTGATGGAAGGTAGAAGACCAGAATAGCTAAAGACGTGATCAGGATGCAGGGAATGATCAGGTTGATGGTGTAGAACAGAGGTTTCCTCTTGATGATGAAGTCATAGGTGATATCCAGGTATCGGATATCATTAGGGTCTTCATTCTTGCGTCCAGGCAGTGAAACAATATCCCACTCGCCGCTGGGTTTGAAGTCATCACGTGAGGCGTAATCGCTGAGGAGGATGAGATCAATCTCTGTGTGGTCGTAGGTCCAAGAGCGAAACTTTAGGGTACAGTTCTGCTGGTCAAAGGGGAAATCGCGAACTTCGATTTTGCAGGCCGACTTGTAAATAGCGGGTGGGAGCCAGGCCACCTCACCGTTGTTGGAGACCACAGCATTGGAGTAGAAGGAGACTTCATAGGTCCCATCAGCACTGAGGAAAAGGTAGGAGATCAAAAGAAAGGAGAGAGTAAAGTCAAGCACTGAAAGACGTCGGCCTATTAGATTCAACACATCTGCCACAACCACGCATGGTATCATACATGCATAAAATTTAAAAAATGTCGGAACAGAGCAGATCGGAGTAAAACCACAGCTTGTTTGCATTTCAAGGAGTCAGTTGAGGTGCTTCAAACATCCTTTGAGGACACCCAGTGGATAACTTCACAAAGGTATTCAAGTAATATCCATCTTGGAGGATACCCCGAGGCACGAACAGAATACACTGGAGGGATCATACAATATATCCTATGTAGCCCGGAAACACTTTGGGTTCCCCCAAGGGCAGCTGAAGGAAATGTCTAGTCAAAGAAATCTGATAAATTGGCTTAGACTGCTACCCTCACAACCAAGATAAGTGTCAAAAAATCAATAGATAGAAGCTTCAAAGGACACTTGAAATAATACATATCTGTAGTTCCGACAGAGACACTTATGTCAGTAATGGACAATATATATTCATAGAGGTAGATTTAATGGAAAATGATGATGTTTGAGAGATTTTTTTTAAAGAACCAGATGAGGATGATTCTTCTGGGAGAGTTTAACAGGTGATGTTGAAATGGGATGATCTTCGCAGAGTAACGCTGCTTTCAGACAAACAACACAGCATGAACAAATGCCAGCACAGACAACTCTGGCTAAAATATACAGTGTCCCGCAGCAAAACAGATTCTATTGTTTTCCTCTTTTTTTGGCATCATGTTACCTCATCCAGGAGAGCAGTGCATTGGCCAGTTAAACACATGCAAGCCCACAGTTCTGCTTGTACACACATGGTGCATTTATTTTGTTTATCTGGTGATCATCACAACAAAACACACCTGCGTGCATCACCTCACCTACCTCTGTGGGTCTGTTTTCAGTCTGACGAATAGGGCAAAGTGTCAGGTTTAATGGCCACATCACCCATTACTTATTACTTCATTCTGAAGTATAAATGAGGCAGCTAACAACCATTATGCTTCATTATACACCTTCAGCTCTACTTAATGAGACCCACTCTGCTGCATGTCACTGATTAAAATCTGACATCATTTATTAGTCATGTTAAACTTGTGCAAAATCATCTTCTGAGCGCAGCTAAGACTAAACTGACAACAGAATCAGTGTTGCAGTATTGTTATCAAGAGACAACGAGCAAATTAATTTGCAGTTCAAGCTGACTGCGTGTTGAGAAAATGATTTTATGACAGGTGACACATGTACCAGTTTGACTTCAAAGGAATGTGTTTGACATCTCAGGGGAGGAGCTCGGCCTGGGACTCATGTCAGCAACAAGGCAACAACTGACGCCCCCCCAAGCTGCAAATCTGCTGAGACTGACTGTTTTTCTTCATCTCACCAAGGCTGCATGTGATGCATTATAAATAAGTGGCCTATCAATTATAAAGCAGGTCAGGAATCCAACCATCACACTTGGTCTCTAATGGTTTGGGGCTGCTGATGTCTATGCAGACTAATTAAAAATGCAGAGGCCCCACCTGCTCACCGTGACCTCTGCTCCTCCAGACGTCAACCTGAAGTCACAAGGTAACGCTGATCGTCGCCTATCATTTTGCCTCCTAACCCGACGTGCTCTTCATGTCTTCTTTAGCTGACCAGCAATCTGTGCCGGTAAAAGTTTAATGCCTACAAGCCCCGTAAACGGTGTGGTGACTCTGCTGACCAAAACACAAAAGCCACAAGTCCAAACAACTGTGTGTCTGTTAGATTATCTCAATCTCACTGAAGAAGTGCATTTTTTTCTTTGGACACAGCAGCTGAGAAAACAATAAAGCTCTACCTTGTCTGAGTTTTTTCGGGGCTTCTCCTCCATATTGGCCTAAAAGCTGAGGTTCATTCTTAAAACACCATCTGCTGATGAAAATCGTGCGTCATGACTGAAAGCTCTAAAGCAGCTGTTAAAGGGATCTTGTGGCTAGACCTGATTCGGTGTGACAAGAGGCTGCTCCGACTTGGACCATTTCAAAAGTTCAGGTGGAACTTAAACAGTGTAAATCTCAGCAGGGAAAGGAGAAAAAAAAGCAGCAGCTTGCATCTCGTCTCTCATTATCACTCCTGAGATGCCCTCGAGGAAAGGGCCCCCAAACCCCAACTGCTCAGCGGCCAGCAGATCAGACTGCAGTTGTAGCGAGTAGCTTTAGATATGAATGTGCATAACTGTGTGTGTAAACTGCAAAAGACAGCTTGGCTCTCACTGAAACTTCCCTGAAAGACAAAGAAAAAAGGGCAGTTTTGCTCTTTGTTGTTTTTGAATTCGAATTCTTGCAACCGTTATGTGCTTTGACATGACAGGAACCTAAGAGTTAATGCTGTACAAGAAATCTAGCAGATGGAAAGGAGACGCAGGTGTCTGTGGGTGACAGATGAGGTGAGGTCGGCTAACACTCCAGTGAATAGAGGCAACGGGCTAATTTCTCTTTGACTTAACTTCATACATACGGACAGTCTGCCATACTGATTTACCCCTGCGGTCATTTCATACAGCTCCAAGATGATTTTTTGATCTGCGTACAAATATACTCGGGTGAATATTTTGTACATTCCTGCTCAATCTGCAAAAAACACACAATAATGTACAGTGATGTCCTGCAGTGTCTAGTGTTTGGACGCACTGTGAGGGTCTTATAGTAGATTGGTGTCTTATTGTGCATGATGTTATTCTCTGTGTTTTTCACTCTGTATGTACTAATGTGTTCAGTTAGGTGTGCAGTGGTAGGAAAACCACCACTTGAAGTCAATCTAATCACAGCTAACATTAACTGGAAGCCTAATTTTAGTTAAATTACTGTGAGCTGAAATGAAAAGCTAGATGTTAAATGTACAGACAAATAGATGAGTTTCAAATGAAGTTTTGACAGACACACTTATCCATCCATCCATTATCTATACACCGCTTAATCCTCTGTAGGGTCACGGGGGGCTGGAGCCTATCCCAGCCGACTCAAGCGAAGGCAGGGGATGCCCTGGACAGGTTGCCAGTCTATCACAGGGCTACACATAGAGACAGGCAACCAAGCACACGGTGAAAACCCACGCATGCACAGGGAGAACATGCAAATTCCACACAGAAAGATTCCAGGCGTCCTAACCAGGATGCAAACCGGGGATCTTCTAGTTGTGAGGCGACAGTGCTAACAACCAAGTCACCGTGCAGCCCTCAGACACATTCAATATCAGTATTTTTTTCAAAGTTGTCACCAATTGCATCCAAAGTGGTGACCTATGGGATTAACATTTAAAAGAAACAAGGAAAGATGAGAATTACGTTTATGTTTTCATCATGAAAACATTACATTTACTGAAGTACTGTACCAGGGTATCGTTTTCAGGTACTTGCACTTTACTTGATTTTTTTATGCCAGTTCATACTTCCATTTCACCACATTTCAAAGGGAAATATTATACATTTTCCTCCACTACATTTATTTAACAGCTTTAGTTACATTTTAAGATGAAGATTTTACACAATAGCTAACATAAAAAGCAATTAGTCTTCCCAGGACTCCCTTGAAAAAGAGGTTTTTAATCTCAGTGGGACTTTCCTGGTTAAATAAAGGTTAAATAAAATAAAATTAAAATATAACATTGTTAAAAACTAAAGCAGTGGTTTCCAATCTTTGTCACAACTGATGTCTTACAAAAAGCACCATGTAGTCAAGTTGTTCATAGCTCCACCACACT
>OMNN01103049.1:9820-20181 GCA_900302755.1 Chromis chromis
TATAGTATAGAAGGGCACATGCTTTTATACTACTAACAAAAAAAAAACAAATGATCTAATGAATAAATAATTATTTCATAATAAATAAATCTAACTATCTTCATGGTGATATGGGCGATGAATTCAGTAATGTCACATTGCGTCTCTTTCCTTTGGCCGTAAGAAGTTTTAGTTTTATTCTTTCAGCTGCTTAGACGGTTTTGGGAGCAAGTAAAGTAAAACATGTAAAAACAGAATTCAAATTGATACATCAAACATATCAGGTCAGAAATGAGGCTATAAGGCTTTAGAGGTTTTGTTGAAGGATTATTGCAGCTCTAATAGCTTATATTTTCTCCTCTCACCACCTGTGAACTGAGCTCTGCTGGATCTTGTAATGCTGATGACGCTTTCCAAGACAACTGATTGGTCAGTAGGATGAGCTTTTATAGGCACTGATGTCTTATCTAGATCATAACCTGCTCTGGAGTAGGTGACGTACCCTTGTATGAACTGAACCCTATATCTTCAAATTAGTGGCTGCTTTCTGGTTCTGTCTGAGAACAGCAAAGCCCTTTGGTATTTTTTCTAAAGAAATCAAATACATATCTTCTTCATTCGGCTTTTATATTGGAGTAATCCCAGCCTTCATTATATCCTGGTGGTTTATTGGCATCACACGTTTTATTTATATATATATTTATCTGTATGTGGGTATGTATGCGGGTGTGTGGGTGGCTATGTCCGCACGATAACTCGAGAACAAATACAGATAGGATAATCAAACTCTGCACAGATGTTCATCTTGACCTACCTTGGTCACCCATTAATTTTGGGGTCAAAGGTCAAATGTCAAGGTCGCAGGGCTACTTAGTGCAAAATCCCCTTACAATCTACTATATAAGCTTGCAATGATGAACTTTGGTATATCTAAGGGTAGAACTACCACATTGCACCTCTTGGCCTCGAACCTTGACCTTTGACCTTGAACTTACTGCCGTCTGTCTGCCTGTCTGTCTGTTTGTCTGTCTGTCGGTCTGTCTGTCTGTATGTGGGTGTGTGGGTGTGTATGTCCGCACCATAACTCAATAACAAATTGACATAGGATAATCAAACTCTGCACAGATGTCCATCTTGACCTACCCTGGTCACCCATTAATTGTGGGGTCAAAAGGTCAAAGGTCAAGGTCACAGGGCTACCTGCCATGTTTAGGAAGGCATCCAGTGTGGGTCTGCATCTCGGATGAGTGCATTCTAGTTGTTGATAATTTCATTTTTGGTTTTGGTCCAACAATACATTTCATGCTGTTTCTGAAAGACTGAGTTGTATCTTTGCATAAAAAGGTGTAATACAAATGAAGTTGTTGCTATTAATACTACTTTCTGTATGGAAGTCTCCAATATGCAGATTTCTAAAGGAACGTAGGTAAATATAACTGTCTGTTTGCTTTCTTTTATAACATGTTTTGATGTGGTATGTGAGTCTCACAACATTTATCAATGCTAGTGATTACCTGTTGGTCCTAATCACTCCCTGTTAAAGCTCTAATAACTTATTTTTCTAAATGAACTGGGTAGGCTTCTTCTCTGTCCTTAAACCAAACCTCAGTCAGTTCATCTCAGAAACAAAAACTCACTCTGCAACAAAAGCGGCAGTGGAGTGACCAGAGTGCACTACCTTGCATTTAGAAACATGGCCCACCTTTTGAAGAGTCATCCTCGATTGGTTGCTTGAAGGCGGTGATGTCACTGAAGGTGCAGAGGAACAGGACAACTTTGTCCTGCTCATTTCTGATTGGAGCAATCTTTACAAAAAACCAAACTGGCATCCCTGCAGCACAAAGAGGAACAAAATCAGTGTGATGTTTCTCACAAAAATAATCAGAGAGGTTACCAAGGGGAAAAAACTGAAAATACTCCAGTAACAATGACCAGAGTTTTGGACTGTCTAACTTTGGTACTTAATTTATTCTCAACTTTGCACTTAGCAGCTAACGAGCCAGATATACCCTCAGTAGTTGTGGAGACCAAAGACATAGGTAAAAGAGGGCGAGTTTTAGACTTGGATTCATCAGGTTGACACAAACACGACCAAATAAATCAGGGGTGGGGAACCCTGGTCCTCGAGGGCCACCAATCCAGCATGTTTTAGATGTCTCCCTCTTCCAACACACCTGATTCAAATGATCATCTCATCATCAAGCTCTGCAGAAGCCTGATAACGATCCTGATCATTTGAATCAGGTGTGTTGGAAGAGGGAAGCATCTAAAACATGCTGGTGGCCCTCGAGGACCAGGATTCCCCACCCCTGAAATAAATGATCATGTTGCTCTGTAACTTCTAAATGTGTTAATAAACAACAGTTTACAACCAAGTTCAACATATCAACTTAAAGGTCGTATGTCAATGTTGAGTTCACAATCTGTTTCCGCTAAACACCATTAACTGATCTAATCCCAACATGAGACCCACCCATCCATCCAAACCCCAATCTTCAGACTTGTCAGCGACAGAGACAAAGATAAAATGACATGAAGAGCCCCCAGTCCAGCGTGTTTTTGCTGCTGTGCTGCCACCAGATAGACCCGAAAATACTTGTCAAGTCAGTTATATTTATATAGCCCAATATCACTATTTTCCTCAAGGGGCTTTACAATCTGTGCAGCATGTAACATCCTCTGTCTCTAAACTCCTCCAAAACTCTTTGAACTGGAAAAAATAGAAGAAACCTCAGGAGGAGCAAAATGAGAGAGATGTCTCTTCCAAGACAGACAGATATGAAATAAATGTAATGTGTACAGAAAAGCAATATGGTACATTTATATTGGGAACAATCGGGATGATATCAGATATTTTTTGTATATACATGAAAAATGTTATCTGGGAGGGCATCAATCAAATTACCGGTGCCACAAAAACACCTGTCCACATGTCCATGTGTCCTAAATTAACCCTCAAACAGCTTCCAAAGGTCAGGCCAGCACGACCACTGGCAGATCAGTGGTAGAATAGGTGAATGAGAAGCAAAATGTACAGTGCTTTGAATAAAGGGGTTATATATACCAATGAGCCTAAGAATTATGACCACACACAGATAAAGTAAAGAATGCTATGTTATCTCATAACAATGGTATAATAGATTTGAAATAAATTGGCAGGTTTAAAGACCTGAGCCACTCATTATGGCCAGATGACTGGGTCGGAGCATCTCTGAAGTCTTGGGGTGAGGTATGTACCAGCAGTGGTCCAAAAAGGGACTAGCCATCAACTGGCCACAAAGTGTTGAGGAACGTGTTGGAAAAAGTCTGATTCACAGCTGTTCGAACTTGCAACTTCGGGATTTAAAGTATCTACTGCTACCCTCTTGGCGCCTGATACCACCGTACACCTTCAGAGGTCTGGTAAAAGCCATGCCTCATTGGTTGGAGTAGTTTTGGTGGCACATTAGACAGCATCATGATCTTTTGGCTCATCTGTGTCATGGTAGGCATTTGCAATTTTCAGTCAGCTACATGATGTCAATAAGTAGTAGGACATAGTTCTGCATATTACTGTCAGCCTGTGGCTCATACATATAGAAAACAAACTTGCAGAAGACATAAAGAGAAGCTGAACCAAATGAGTGAAATTGCTGATTCATTGCTGAACAGTCAGTCAGATAGCTTTCTCTTTTACTGACTGCCTATGTTGCCAAATTTGACG
Source organism: Chromis chromis (assembly GCA_900302755.1). Taxonomy (NCBI): domain Eukaryota; kingdom Metazoa; phylum Chordata; class Actinopteri; family Pomacentridae; genus Chromis; species Chromis chromis. The sequence goes on from OMNN01103049.1 coordinate 13,503, forward strand.
AGCTCAAGCGACTGAAGTGCCGCCAACTGTCAGCATGGTGTGTCCCAGTTTAGGACATAAACTGGGTCTTGAGGTCTTGAGATCCTTAGGTTTCTGGGTTTTAAGGGATTCAGGTCATAGAAACACCTTTTATGCAGACTACATGACATGTGCAGTATTCTCAAGTACTTACGGTTCTTCTTGTACATCAGAATCTCAAAAGAGTTCATCTCGTAGTTTTCAAAGGTCTGTCGAACCTTCTCACTCATTTCCTTATCTGTCAGCTCTCCGTACATGAAGCTGCAGGAGAGAACAGAGTCCTTGCAACTTTGATACAGTACATACACACTCGGGACAACCATCAGCTCTCACTAACACAACAACAGTGTGTGTGTGTGAGTGTGTTGTTGTACCTGCAGGTGCTACTCTTTTGCATGACCTCTGCTCGATGGTAACCAGATAGTTTGCAGAACCCATCGTTGCTGTAGACGATCGGCCAGTCCACAATCTGAGCGTTCCCCAGGACAAAATTGGTATCTGATCACAGAAACGAGTAGGTTAGAAACTGTATTGCTCCAAGGCATCACATGATAGAAACGCTGTAAACATGTTTTGTACATGATAAGGCTGCACATTTCATTGGGGCTGCAATTAACAGTTCATTTAAATGGTAAAAAAAAAAACCGCACATATAAAATGCTATTACATGACACAAAGCCAAATGCCGGGCCACAATTAAACAAGAACAGTGAAAGTTACTGTATTTTCATTCAAAGTAGTATGGGTTGTTTTCTTGCACATTTCAGTGAAAACTATTTTGTTCCCAGCAACTGATGATGTCTTCAAAATCACAATAGATAATTGGATTCTCAATATAAAACAAATAAATAATAAGAAACACAATTTTAGCTACAAAAATGCACAAATAAATACCACATATTCCTCAAGTTTCTGTTCTACTTACCCATCTCTCTATCTGCAGTAGAAATGTACACAGTCATGACTAAACCAGGAGTTATAATGAGATGATGGTAGCAGTATTTAATATTTACATCACAGACTGTGTTTGTGATTAATAATCAGTCTGAACACAAAAGAACAAACAGCTAAAGGCCATTCACAGTCTGTCAGCAGCACAACTGCACTGGTTTACAGCAGTAAAGAAAGGTTTATCTGTCTGTAGGAGTGTTTATGTATAGGCTGGTCATTTCAACTTCAAAGGACAATTTGAAGGTTTCAGAGTTAAGATTCAATTTTAGTTAGAGTAAGGGGATAGTCATCGCACTATGTCAAAGAGTGTCTTTGCAAAGATAGAAAGACATAACTGTGTAAAACAGGTTTATAGCATATTCATAACAACTAAACTGTAGCTGAACTTGGGTCTCCCAGCTGTTGTCTCATCCCATAGGTCTGTGGTGGCCTCTTTAAAGCACAGTGATAGTGCTGGACATCAACCTTAAGCACCGTATGTTTGTGGTGCTGACTGAAAGGTGTCCACAACACTGACAATCAAATACTGTCAAAGTAATGAAAGTTGTCCTTGAATGTCTGGTCAGGCAGCTCCTGAATTAAATGAACATTCTTCACCAGTCTCACTGGGACTAGATTTATTCTCTAGAGGTGTAATTTTAATATTACCCGTGCCACGCTTTTTATTACCATCTGGAGTGCGTTGCTACATTTATTTTATATTTTTATAATCAGAGCTCCTCCCTTCTGGCGGGACGTCGTTGCACTTTAAAGTGGATCTCTAGGTTTTTCCACAGGAGAGCTGTTTGTGCATCTTTTTCTTTCTTGTTCTTTCATTGTTATTTATATTTTCTGTAATAAGTGTAATGTGGAATTTTGTGTATGTAGAAAATTGAGTAAAATGTTTTTGCTAATTTGATCGATGGAAACACCAACAGAAATGCTTGTTAGAAATTCATTATGGCTGTAGGAAAAATAAAAACATCACTAGAGCAAGACCCAGTAAAAGCCTGTAAAAGTCTGGTTTTCTCTTTGGACCATATCTGTTCACATTTTGTCACCCTGGCACCAATGAAACTGAATTAGCTATTTGCAGTTCTTGTTTACAATGTACCCATGAATGGACCAACACCTGATTCTGGAGAAGAAATAAAACTTGAAGCTTTTCAGAGTGTGTAAGTCACCCTGGTTGATATATAGCTATATAGGTTTCATGTCTTTGTGTTTCAATTTGACTGAGTTACTTTGCCCTGCTGAATGTCCATGTCTATTACAAACCATGTAGTTTCACCATGGTTAAAATCCCATCTGTGAACATTAGGTAATTATTGGGCAAAACAGTAAAAATTACATTTTTGTTATATCTATTTATCTATACACAAGCATTGTATGGTTCAAACAGTGGAAGAAACAGCAGTGAAAAGCCAGCTTCAGGTCAGGAGTACAGCAGGAACATGCTCAGGTACAGCTACAGGGTGTAGTGGGGAGATCTTCCTTCCACTGATCTACCACTTTGAGATCTACCACTTAGAAACATCAAGGACAAGTGGCTTCCAGCTGAGGACCGTGTAGATGGATCTACGACCCCCTTCTGAGGGGTCATTTTGCAGGTGTTTCGTCTACCTTTGGAGCTAGATAGAATCAGTTTTGGACAGTTTTGGACATGTTCTCTAATCCAGCCATTATAATGTGTTTATGTTTTCATGTTATTTACTTTTTGTTCCACATCCTGATTTTAAGCTGAGTGTAAACATACAGTATTGGTCATTTTATTAAGTACACCTGTGCAGTCTAATGAAATCCAAAACAACTGTTCTGCTATAAAGCCTACTTTTATGATTTAGAGAAACAGCTCTCATAATGCAGTCCTGTACAGCACCATCATTAACTATGACTTCAATGATTAACATAAGCATGTTTACATTTTTCCCCAAAAATGTAAACAAAACTAAATATCACAAACTTTGAAAAGGCTGAGTTGGAAATAGTTGAGTTATACCGAATAAGTAAAGTGTTGTCTATCTATCACTTAACATTATGCAGCTGTTATATGTGGTATACATCTGTAAACAAAACTCTTTATTTTAAAAGAGTGAAGGGCTTTCTTCAGTTTTTATTGTACTATCAAGAGTAGCACTTATAAATTCAGGTATGATTTCCTGAATATTTCACACATCTACATCCATTTTTAAACAAAAGCCTGAATTGAATCCCAGCAGAGAGGAGACTAATGTGTGTGGTGCAGCTGAAGTGCAGCCTGCAGGCTTTAACATGCTCCAAAAAAACCTCCATGGACTGTGACTACATGACTGCTCCGATGCAAAATACATGACAGGAGGATGTCAATGTTACGTTGTCCAGGGAGGAGATTTGTTTTCAAGTGAAAACAAACACAAAACACAGTAAAAATCAGTTGAAATGCATGTTAATGCTTCAAAAAGCTAAATAATATTCACCCATGCACCAGTTCAATTTAAGGTTTCTCTTTCATTAATTGCTCTGACATATTTCTGTATTGTAATAATGCATTCTGTTGGTAACAAACTATAGAGGAATACTGACCAATCATAGCTTCAAACCCCATGTGAAATCGAACTTACAGAGTATATAAAATGGCTGCACAAGACTGACAAATTATCGCAGTGATTAAAATGATTTTTTTTAAATAATTTTAATGACCCTGTGACCTTCCCTGTAGCTCCACCATTTAGACAAATTTTCCATATTGTGTACTATAATGAACAAGGGAGTCTCTCAGGGCCGCCGGCAGCTCGTTAGAGTTTATGGCTTGATTTCATTCTTGGTAATTTAATTAATTGGGGTGAAGTGGTCTCAGCAGCAGTATGTCATGTTAGTTAATTGTTCAGCACTGAATGAAAGCCACTCGTGCAACATCCATGAGCTCTCTGATGTTGCTGGCCATTTACACGACTGCATGACTGTAACGGATCAATATGTCTGACAAAGATAAACATGTTTCTGTATTTCTATTAACTAGGGGTGGGACTTGAAAAATTAATCTAATTAATTAGAGGCTTTGTTATTAATTAATAGCATTTTAATCGCATAACAATATTTGCCACAACAAGCAACATTTTTCAATTTAAATGGATTTTGGTATATGACTGAATCAGATGATGGACACATCCATACATTTAAACAACAAAACATTGTTTATTTTGCATCAGTCTGACAACGGCACTATACATCATAATGGTGGCTCTATTCAAGCTTTCATAGAACTTTTCAACTCAAGCTCTTTTGATGTCTTGAGAATGTTTGTTTTGCATTGGGGGGGGGCGGTTTTGAGTGCATTCAGAGGCACATTGAGGATGTGTGGAGAGGGTTATCCCTGGCCGAGGATGGGCAGACCTGCAGTTGGGTTGCTCGTGCTCAGACCAGGACTGCTGGCACTGGCTTTGGTGGTGTGCAGATTCTTTTTTGCATGGTTTGCGCGGGGCCGAGCTCTTCTCGGGGCTTCCATCGGGCAGTCTTTAGGGGTGGGACTTGCCTTCCGTTGGTCCGGGCGGTGCGCTCTCATCGGATTCCTCCGTGCTAGTTGTTGTTAGCCTCCTAGGTCTGATGCATCTTGTGCATCGGTGGACCACGGGCTCTATACTGACAGATGTTCCGTGTTGTCTGGAGTGCAAACTGCGATTAAATGCATTAATTTTTTTGACGCGTTATTTTTGTTGTAATTAATTCATCGTAATTAACGCGTTAAAGTCCCACCCCTACTATTAACAGTAATCACCTGGACCTTGTCTTCAGGATATACACAGCAAACTGTGAAAACCTCTAAGTGGCCACTTGTTAATATGCAATAACAAGTAGCATACATCTAGGGCTGTTCCGAATAGAAATTGCCGTCCTTCGAATATTCGGGTCCAATTACTGACGACTATTCGAATATTCGGCTCGAGCTGTAGCGGTGTGCCAGCGGGGGGAAGCGTAGCGTAGTGGGAGCGTAATAGCATAGCTTAGCGGTGTACTACAGCCTCAGCGATGCTCCGCAGCTATCGGATACCACCACAACAAACGAATATTCAGTTATTTGAATATTCTGGACGAGCCCTACATACATCTGAGGCTGATGCAGTATTTGCACAAATGAAGTTTGAATTCTGACATGACAATGGAGGTGGCTGAGAAGTCAAAGAATCACCAAAGTTATCATAGTTCCTCTTTAGGGGGAACATGAATGCCTGAGCCAATTCTTCACGACACTTCATCCAATAGTTGCTGTACTGGAACTGTTTTTATGTTGGTGTTTCTCCAGGCCTATAGGGGGCGCAAGTTTGCACAGTTGGCTATGTTGAGCCCATTAGTGAATGAAAGAAATAACAAGGAAGTGTTGATTTTGCACAGGCGAGAAAAACATGGTGTAACTCTCGCAATCCAGCGCCATCCACTCCTTTCTACCCCTTTGGTGGCAATATGAGTGAGTTTCTGTGTTGTGTGATTGTTATATAATATGTATATAAGTTTAAGACATTTTCATATGTTTGTTGGTATAGTCCAATCTTTGTTCATCTAATGTGACTGCTAAGTTGAGTTAACCGTTTAATGCACCTATAGATATAAGGAAATGTTTATTTGATTTAAGTGTACATATTGTTATTTGTATATTGAGTATTTTTTCTGTTTTTTGTATCATTTCAGTTTCACACTTTTTTGTATTAAATCCAGTCGGAAAACAACACGCGCCTGTTCCTTGGAGGAAGTGATACAAGAAAGAGTTTAGCTGGCTGTGAATCCCAGTATAGGACACGGGGTCACACTGGGTGCAACAGTACAATACCATTAAAAAGAACATTATGGGAACTAAAAGAAAACTTCCCACTGAAAACATTATTAGAACTTTGCAGAACTTACTTCCAGCAAGTTCATTTTGTCTACTCCAAATATTATTCTTTAGGTTCTTTTCTTCAGACAAATGGAAAGTAGGAGATGTTCTTTACCTGACATGTTTCGACTGACAGCTTCAGTCTTCCTCAGAGGACCTCTGAGGAAGAAATACTCAATATACAAATAACAATATGTACACTTAAATCAAATAAACATTTCCTTATATCTATAGGTGCATTAAACGGTTAACTCAACTTAGCAGTCACATTAGATGAACAAAGATTGGACTATACTATATCAACAAACATATGAAAATGTCTTAAACTTATATACATATTATATAACAATCACACAACACAGAAACTCACTCATATTGCCACCAAAGGGGTAGAAAGGAGTGGATGGCGCTGGATTGCAAGAGTTACACCATGTTTTTCTCGCCTGTGCAAATCAACCCTTCCTTGTTATTTCTTCCATTCACTAATGGGCTCAACATAGCCAACGGTGCAAACTTGCGCCCCCTATAGGCCTGGAGAAACACCAACCTAAAAACAGTTCCAGTACAGGTAGAAAACCTAAACATGTACTAAAGATGTTTGGTGATAACATTGTTCGACTGTTATGCTCCAATGTTCTCAAAATATCCCCAAAAACATCCTCAGAACATTACAGCCAAAATGTTCCACCTTTGTTAACATATTGCAGTACAGGAACGTTCGGTCATCTGATAACATTTTGAAAACGTTTTCTGAATGTTGCATTAAGGACAACCTTTATTTGTTGTTGACATTTTATAGAAGAGCGTTCTGCAATGCATTCCTCAACAACATCCCTAAAACATCCTCAGAACATTGCAGAAAGAATGTTCCACCGCTACAGAGGC
>OMNN01103051.1:0-11305 GCA_900302755.1 Chromis chromis
CTTTTGTTATGCACATTGGAAGCTTTAATACATATTTCCATTGACCAAAAGTATGCAAACACCTGAATCTTCTGCATCTCATTTAACATTTTCAAAATACTGTTTTAACATCAGTCTTCTGCAAAGGTGTTCTACACTATTTTACAACCTGGATTCAGGACTTCCTCTAATACAGCTACAAGAGTAGTGAGGTCAGGCACTGATGTTGGCCAATGGTGTTCCAAATCCTCCCAAAGGTGTTGGATGAGGTTGAGGATTGTGCTCTTTGCCAGGTCAGTTAACTTCTCCCCACATCAAACTGATCTATATCTGTGCAGACCTGGCTTTGTGCATGGGGACTCTGTCATGTTAACAGGAATTGCCTGCCTCAAGGTGTTGCCCCAAAGGTGAAAGCACCCTATAAATCTCCCACTATCACAATTAAGATTGTCTACAGTGTAACATTTACACTATAAAAAAAGTACAGTTACGTACAATGTTGTGTAAAATTTCGAATAATTTTACATGGAATTCATGTTTTCTTTTTTCCCTTTGTGTCGAGCATTATATTACATTTATAGTCAGTGACTTGTATACATTTACAATTAAATGATGTTGTTTAAAAAAGTGCTTGTCTTTGTTTTAAGAGTAAGGTTAGCACGGTAAAACCACATCAAGAAAATTCATTTAAACTAAAACTTTAATTATGACAAAACATGCTTGTCCTTCTGCAGATACATATGGTCACTGCTGGTAATTATACAACACAATGCAGGATATTTATTGGCTAAAATATCATTGTGTGATTTAGCATTAAAACCTTGAAAAACAGACCCAGGTGGAGACAAAGTGATGTGGTCTTGACCAGCAGGCCCACTTTTTGGTAACAGTTTTCCAAGGAGTACAAATAGCAAGCATTGGGCACTAAATAAAGCTGTCATTTTAACTTCATTATGCATAGCCTAAATGATTGCGCTTGAAAAACCCTTCTTTGGTTCAGTGTTGACGGTGGCGACCTGGCCATAGATGAGAGAAGAGAATGGCTAACTGCTTGCTTCAGCTCTATCGCTAAGCTGTATTGATCTCTATTGGATTTGGTCCACAACATACTCTCACCTAACTCTGAGGTTAACCCCCAAAGGCTCCTTAAAGACTCTCTGAAGTTTATAGTGACTCTTCCAGGCGAGGAGAATGAATGAGGTATGGTTCATTCGGTGCCCAAAGGTAACTTCGGCCTAGCTAAATCACAGCTCACTACTTCCCAAATACTGACTCTCGTTTTTCCCATTCCTCTTCATGAGACTTCTTCTGTGGAGGGTTTGGAGGTAATGAAACCCATAAAAAACAGAGATATTGGGTGAGTGTGATTTTCAAAGTTTGAGAAACAGCAATCAAAACAACACAATAAGAGTAGAATCACATCACTGTAACAGTGATAGTTTCGGGGGGTGGGGTGGGGGGTCGGCATTCTCGCTTTATAAGTCATTGAACTGAGAAATATTGATGCTGGCATTTGCCTCAATAACCATTTGTAGACTGAACTTGAATGCTTTGTTGCTGAATGCTGTGTTTTTATGTGCAATCTCGATGCTGTAGCTCCCTCATCTTGGACTGCAGAATTGGTTTGGTTTAGTTGGAGCATTCACATAGCTCTGGAACTATACAGAGTCAATCTTTTCATTCGCTAAACATTTCTTTCTTCTTTACTTTGCTACTTGCTTCTAACTTATGACACAGAGAGAGCTAACACGAGCCGAGATTAATTCATGCTTTGAAAGGTAGAAATAGACAACCACAGTGACATTTGGTAAATTTGCAGTGAAAGGAAGACAAGCTGTCCTGAATGTTTTTCGTGGTATAGGGGTGGTATAGACAGCTAAAGAAGGGGGGAGGCACAATCATCGGTAGAGCTCAGTCCCCCGCTGATGGCCACCTGGGATGAAGAGTCTGAAGCCAGATTTACAGCTGGGTTTATCGCTGGACTCGTGCGGAGGTATGCTTACCTTTAAGGCGCAGCACCGTTGCCAGGTCCTGCTGTACCACGCTGAGCCGTGATGGGTAGGCCAGGGAGGTGTCTGTGCAGGCAGGCTTTGTTCGCACTGGGAGACGAGCCAGAGTCCAGGCACTGCTCTGTAGCTACAGTTAATGGAGTGACACACAGCACAGAAAAAGATGCACGTCGCTCTCTGTTTGTGCTAGCATGCTCCTGCTGCCTCTGCGAGTGCGTTGAAGGGCAAAGCTTCACTCAAACAGTACCACAAGCCTGTGCACACACACACACAAACCATGCCTCTGGCTCGCTCTCTCCACTCGCATTGATCAGCGCAGCGAGGAGTTCAGCTACACAGCAAAATCATCAATGTTAATTTAACTTTTGAGAGTGTAAAAATCAAAACCATGCCAGTGTTTATATAATTCCACATCTGTCAGAGGTATTTAAATGTTTCTGAAGTTTTAAAGAGCCGTACGAGCTTCACCAGTGGAACTTTCTGCTCTGCCCTCGGGCAGCAAGCGGTGATTGTGACATTAAAATCAACACTCAGTAATGTGTGGAAAATAGTATCAGAGCTGTTGAATGGCGGCTTGCAGAGGACACATGACCAGACCAGTTACCAGCTCCCTCCCCTGCCTGTATATGCATGGCTGGATTCCAATTGTGGATGAATATGGAGCTCAGCTAAAGTTGATGGATGCCATTTGTCTTGGCAAGCAATCATACCTGTGCCAGTATTTTTGGTCCCTTTTATTCTCTCTCTCTCCCTTCCTCTCCAGAGAGAAGTCAGTTAGTGTGATAAGTGATATTTATAGCCTTGATGGCAGCTGGGGAGCACATGCACAGCATAGAAAGCCAGGCACATATCAGGAAAGTGGACGATTCAAAGGCATGTGGGAATTGGGGCTTTGTTTGCATTAATTGCTTGCGTTGTCACCATCCCTTTCCCACTCTGAGTTTCTCTCCTACTCTTTCTGCCATTCTCTCTCTCTCTCTCTCTCTCTCTCTCTCTCTCTCTCTCTCTCTCTCTCTCTCTCTCTCTCTCTCTCTCTCTCTCTCTCTCTCTCTCTCTCTCATTCAAGCTCCTCTCTTCAGTTCTGACTTGAAGGACAAATATGTGGCCGACTGCTGTTATAACTCGTCTGAAACATCCTCTGTGTGAGAAATATTAGAAGAAAAGTGTTTTCACCACCAGTATGGTATTTTCTCAGGAAGTTAAAAGGGAGAATATTTTTGAGGTCAAGTAAGGCAAAAAACCATCTTGGCTACCTTGATTTTTGAGAGCTACTGATTGGCTGGCCTCACCTCTAATCAGCAGCAATCATAAGCTTTGATTGAAGATAATGGATCACCTGTAATGATGGTCCTGATGACAGAGGGGCTAATAATGACAAGGACAGGGCTTCTGGGGATTCTGCAGTGCTGGTGGCTCATCTTTGATCATCTGAAATAAGTGGCGGCACCAAAAGGTTGTAAAGGTTTTTACTTGGTTCAGTGCAGCCATTTGAACTACAGGGCAAAGAGAATGAGCGTTTTCCAAGAAAAACTGTATGTTGGAACAGCATCAATTGCTAGGGTCCAAAGAAACATTACAGAAATTGAAGGGATTCATGTGGACTCCCTGTGATTTATTAGTAGTGCTTTGAGGTAAAAAAAAAAAAAAAAAACTCATTCAAAAATAAAAGCTCTGCTATTAAAAACCATTCATACTGCTGGGTGATATGTTGTTTTTAAAGATATTAGTCATGTCCTACTTTAACCTGAGTTGCTTTCAGATTTGTAGATTTATGAGGACATAATATTTTTATATCATTATCTTGTCATTACCAGCAATGGGGATTAGGATTTGGATCATATATCTAATCTGATATTGTTATAATAGTACTGTTTCAGTACAGCTCCTGTTAGGCTGCATGATTATGGCCAAAATGATAATTATTCTAATCCGTAATGAGATCATGATTATTTATCAAGATTATGAACAGATATTCGGGACAAACTATTTCTATTGCACTTCACGATTTGATTTACAAAGCCATATTGTGCTTCATTCCTGCTAATGTACAAATATTTGCATCAAATTAAGACTTAGAATAAGGATAATCTTCAATAGTGCATCAACTAGAATGCCTCACTTGCTGACCATCTGCTCTTCCATGGATTTTACAATGTAGTTAGTGTAATAAGTTTGTTTTGCAGCCACAGTTTAGTTTACCTTCCTTTTCTTTTATTAATAATAATAATAATAATAATCTAACCTTTATTGATCCCCTTGGAGAAATTCCTTCTCTGCATTTGACCCATCCTATTCAAAGTTAACCTTAACTATACATACTAGGAGCAGTGGGCTGCTGCGGTGCAGCACCCGGGGAGCAGTCAGGGGTTAAGGGCCTTGCTCAAGGGCCCACAGTGGTGGTGACTGGGACAAGCGGTCGCTCTCACTTTCCTACCTCAACCTCTTGCCAGTCCGGGGCCTCGAACCGGCGACCCACCGGTTACAAGTTTGCTTCACAAACCACTAGGGTGTCAGTGAAGTTCAGGTATCAGTTAAAGAAATACGCCCGATATATGGTGAAGCTGAGAAACGAGCTGGGGTCACATGTGATGTATGGACCACATGCACACACACTAACAAAGCTACAGTCTACCAAAAGCAGTGCAAGCAGAGATTGTGTCGTGCAAAAGGGCAGTGCAAGTGGATCACTTAAAATTCAGGAGCAGAGTAACTTATGCTCAAAAACAGCGTTTGCTGATTGATGAAAAACTTCATGTTTATGTCTTCCGACACTGATAGGCGATGTACATTTCAAGGAGCGCCTAAGTAGTACTATATAGTACCTCAGTGTTCAAATGTTTGCTGTGAGCCTTCAGTTAATCAGTTTCTATACACTGTACACAGACAGCATTTTCCTGTCTCCTACATTATTGAGATTCTTTTTTACACAGCCCGTGTCTAGTTCCGTCAATAATTTAACTTAATAAGGCGCCAATGTTTGGCTTCACTGGTGCCTGAGACTGCCCCGTTTCCCCATCTATAATCAATTACACTGCTGATCATATTTGTATTTCGAGCTCTTCTCTATCTGCTTACACAGCATTACTTACTGCTTGGTTTCATTATCAGGTGTGCAGCTAACCATGTCGAGGAATGGGAAGAGAAGAATTGGCTAAAGCAAACACTTGAAATGAACGCTTGAAACAATTTTTTTTTTTTAGCTACGCCCAGCTACACTCTGTATCGATTATTGAATACAACACCATTCAACACTGGTACATTAGCTGGGGAAAAAGAAAAATGAATTTTTTTTTTTTTTAATGGGATGACATGGAAAATACGAGAGAGAAATATATCATATGAAAAGGGAGATACAATAAAGCTCAGTAACACAGCACACTGTATTTGTTTCCAGTGCTTTCATGTTAGACTCAACTACCTCATACTAATGATCAGTTGCATGGCCTTTCATTTCTCATCTACTGCAGAACCAAAGACTCTCCCTTTACCAGGGAAATGACTGTAATTGTAAAACACGCTTCAGTGTTTTATTATCTGACCCACAGTTAAATTAACTACTACTTAGGAGTGTGAGGGTCAAAGTTGTAGGGCCCAGACAACTGATATAGCAAACATACTGTGCAGAGCGTTTTAATTGGCTACATGAGTAGATACAGAAAGATGTGCTCCTACCTGTGGTGCATAAAACTGACCTTGGCTTTTGAAGTCAGTGCACAAGAGACATTAGCTCTATGGCCTACTATAGGTCACTGCGAAACAAGTTGGACGTCTCTCCATCTATTTTCAGTGTGTTTTATATATCACAGATACTGTGAATGTATTTTTTCAGCTTAGAGATGTAGTTCAATTTATATACAAAGATGATACAGTGTGTTACTCAATAGATATTATTAGTTTCACACTATCTAAACATTTGTGTGTATGCAATTCTGTTCCTATCAATGAAAATACAATGAAAAAGAGACAGCGTAATAATGTTTCAATAAAGAACAACTCTTTTCTCACTTTTCTGCTAAATGCTTTTTCAATTATTATGAAGATGTTCAAGCTTTCTTTGAATTTAGATGGCATTGTTTTGGTCAAGGTCCCAGTTCTTTTACTTTAAAAATAAGACAGCAGAAAGAAAAACTTTTGTTTAGTCAGTTAAATCCACTCTTGAAAAATGTGGCATTATGTCTATTAAGATAAGTACAAATTTTCCGAGGTCATGCTCAGCAAACAATGCTAAATGTCACGGATTCTAACCATAGCTTTTTGTTTGCAGGAGTATAAAGGCAAGGATATAATAGACTATCCAGAAGGAAAGTTTGTCATCACTCACACATGTCCTTGAGCAGTGCATTTGAGTCTACCTGCCTGAGGCTTACTGCTCCCGCTTGCCCTTGTTTCTTTCATCCCTCTGGTAACATATGTGACTATAACCTTCCCCATGGGGTAAAAATCACATATCCCTCTGAAAAGCTAATCACTATGAGTCTAATACGGCAATTTATGTGCGACAGAGGTACTCTCCAGCATCGACTATTTCCTTTTCCTTTTCCAGTAATTCCGTCTGATTAACTCATTGGATTTAGAGTATATCTCACATATGGCAGCAAAATATCTGCTCATTTGCAGAGTGATTTGCTTCGTTGTCAAGCTGTCTTCTGTCTGAGAGAGAAAATACAAGATTACTTTTAAGCCAGAAAATGTACTTACTTCACTGCATTCCAAAGCCCAAGCCTGATTCCCCTCCTTTAGGCCTTCACTTCCATTGCCACATAGGGTAGGGTGTCCCATTTCTTTTGGGAATGAAAGGGTCATGTAGTCATTTGGAGCACTACATGGAAGCATGCAAAAAAAAAAAAAACCCGGGGAAGGTCATCGGGAGGGAATTGCAAATGTCATATGATGAACAAGCTAGTGCTGATCAGATTGATAATCGATACATGAAGACACAAGCATTGATTGTTGTTTTTCCCCGTGTGATTATAAGGAATGATCACTGTTAATTGGTACAAGTGACTCTGTTCCTCTAATTACATTTTTTTTCCCAGCCTCGCATCTCTAGCTGATGCCTGAAATCCACTTAATAATTTCTCTTTTTATGGTCCCTACAGAGTGTCATACTTTGACATGTAAAATGACTGATGAAAGTGATCAACTTGTCTATTGGTGATGTCTAGTAGCTACAATATTACATTATGAAAATGAAAGCAATTGTGTGAGTCTGATGCTGAAATGAAATAGTTCTCAAGTTAGCTGTGATGTTAGTGGAATATGAGAAATGTACAGAAATATTAAGTGGAAAGAGATCAAAGGACAGAAATTCAAACCAACAGAGCAAATTACACTCTAGAGTGAATCAGCACAATGCTGGAAGGGGCTGGTTTCACAACATTTACTTTCTTCCCACTAAAGGGCACATGTCATTTATGCGGACCTCAACAACTTGTGCAACAAGAAAATACTGGTAAACGCTGTCATGGGGCTTGGCAAAAAAACAATGCAGGTGGAGAGAGTTTTCTACTCATCGGCAAATATTTGGTTGCATACAGTCGAACAGAGTGGATGACATTCAGAGTGAATGACATACTGTAAGTGTTGCCACTCATTGATATGCATGTGGTGTACACCTCTCTCATCCCCAGTGAAGGGGTGTAACCAAATTTTCAACCACACTACCTGAAGTACTTTGGTTGAAGTAGGCGTACTTTGATCACCAGCTGTTAGAAATTCAACATTAAGGCACACTCGGGCCATTCCAGTTAAAGCAACTCTCAAAATATATGTTTTGACGATCAGGTATACACTTCTTCTAGATTTGAAAGGTGGCTTTAAAAACCTCATGGCTGCTGCCACTCACAGGAGAAAGCTGGAGTCATTTTTTATTCACATCCTTTCATGACTCAGTTTTACGGTGAAAGAAGCACCAAAATGTCCATATGGACTTCTCTGACTATTACTTTAGCAACATGTTTTTATGGTAAATTCATATCTTCAGTTATTTGCACAAAGTAATGCCTAAATATAGCACTTACATTGAGTTTCATATATTCCAGCTTGTTCATTGGTTAGCCTGATGCTGACAAAAACAAAATGGAGCAGGGCAGAGAATGTGTTTACACTCACACACCTTCAATGACATTATCAGGGAGAAACTTTCCACTTAAAGAATTCTGTGTAGAAATCTATGAGATAATTACCCAATGCTAAAGAGGCTTTATAACAGCCAACCCAGGAAACATCCAGTCATTTTTGTTGTTGGACTGACAGAAGCACAGTAAAAAATACTTCAGCTTTATTTTGGAGCCCAAAGGTTTGGAGTACCCTAACCTTTTAAGCAGCTTTTATAAGATTTGACTGGTGATTCAGTGCAGTCATGGCTCTTCTCCCATTCATTTGGATAGGGGCCTGGTCTTGTTATAACTGCAAGGAGATGTTACTGAGAATACCTGAAAATTCTTTCAAATAAAGACAAAGTTCAAATCATCTGGAGAAGCAGATAATCATCCAACACTGACTGACAAACATGCTTAGCAAAGTGACACTGAAAAAGTTACTTTTGCACAGCTTATAGCTTTTTTTGTAAAATAAAAAAAGAAACCCAAATCAAATCAGTATACTAATATTGTTATATTTCTGTTTCCAATTGGAATTCAGCTGAAAACAATTTTGTGGAATTCACACATGAAAAAGAACATGAGGAGCTTTCAATAGAAACTTGTGATATTATCTCAGTAGCAGACATTTGACATCAGAAAATTCACATTTTAAAGGTCTGTATCATAAACAACTTGTTAAATACAATCATCATTTTTGACAGTTTTGAGGTGTGTAATGACAATGACAAATTTCAAAAGAAAACACAAACAAAAAAACTCAAACAGTCAGAGTGACATGTTGTGAATGTGGCATGTTTTTTCTCAGGTTGTAGTTAAAGTGACTGCTTTATGTGGCATTTAGAAATTGACAAACTGCCTCCACCCTTTGACATTTTGCCCATATCATCATCATTCAAGACAACATTTCTGGGAGGAGTGGTGCATTTTTAAGCGCATATGAGAAGCAATAGCATATTGAGGTGGTCTTAGATGTGAAAAAGAAGTCAGCAATGTGAAGCCTCGCCCGGGGGAAAAGTCTGGAGGGTGATAACATCGGCTTTTATCACTAGTATGCTTGACTGCATTCTATATTGTTCAGGGACAGGCAGACCCATCCATCTCCATTGGCTTTCATACAGTAGGCAGCTCTATGGATCAGGGAAAGAGTATCGGCGTGAAATGTCAGGGTGATTTGGTTGGCCATTTACCTTTTTGAGAATTGCTCCTGTTATTGTAGTTTCTCTCTTACTGTCCCCTTCCTCTGCAATGGGATTGTTAAAATGTCTCAGACAAAGTGCTTATTTCTACACTTACAAAAAAAATTTGCAAGTGAGGCATTGAAAAGATAATTTGCATGAGTTTCTTTTGGTGATAGTTTGAGTGATATTGGGATTATTGTCAAGTCTTTTGGCAAGTGGTTTCTTGAAAGTGCATTACCAAAAACACCTTAGAAATGTGAAGATCTTGTGGCTGTGCTTCAGTTTTGTGTTTCTTTCAAGTTAGAAAAGATTTGTTGAAATTGGCACAATTATGTGCAATTTGTTGAATAATTGTATCCATCACAACTCAGTGGTAGCTGACTAAATTATAAACAAATTAATGATTGTGTGTGCACTTGAAATGGTTTCCAGAGATGTCTCTCCCACATCAGGTAACTTTAATTGACTGGCTAAGTTAAAAACAAAGCAGTAACAGGGATAGAGAGGCAAAATACTGACTTGTTGGTGAGTATCATACTTAGTGAGACTACTTTTTTTCCCCCACCCAGTCTGTTATCATTCATGGAATCCACTTTTATTATCAGACTGTGGGGGATATGCAGATGGGAGAAGGTTTTCTGTTTAACAACAAAAATACATTACACTAATCTCACTGAAGTTTTTACATATTTCCAGTAATTGTAAAATTAACTCAACTTGACAATTCCGTGGGATTCACACACTTGACAACATAACTTTCCTGGAGACACTGTTTAAATCTCATTTTAAAAGTGATCTCCAAGGTTAAATTGGCAGTGTGAAGCATAGTTTATAAATCTGTTGTTTCATATACCTCTTTTACTCAAATCAGCATGTGATAACTCCACATTATGTATTCAAAATAAAGCCTTGTTATGACTCAGTGGCAGCAATGACTGTGTGGTGTCTGTCCCATGAATGCAATACCTCAGGAATGTCTGAATGGAAACTTCATTACATTTTGCAAGTCTGTAGAAAGAAGCACAGCTAGCACAGGGATGATATTTCTAAAAGTTATTGAGAGTAGGGATGTACAATATTGGATTTTTGTGATATCCGATACACAGATATTTTCCAACTCATTTTGTCTGACTGCCAATTCCAGCATATATACATACTTTTCCCACCTAACTGCAGAGAACATCAAGTCTCGCCTGTAGTAGATATAACAAAATATAATATAATAATAGAAAACACGGTGTTTTCCATATGTAGAAATTCCAAATGAAACTGTAAACTTCTAGCATTATCTGCCTGTCAATGTACTTTTTGGACCGATTATATGATCATGCACTCCTAATTGAGAGGCCATGAGTGTAGCAGCAAAGAAATAAAGGGTGCTTATATTGGTGTTACTTATAAATGGGAAGGAGAGTTGCTTTCTTTCTTGTGGCAGAAAGTCAACCTTGAGATTTCATATTGTGCCGATGATGATTGCTAACCACAACATGAAAGCAATTTCATCCGCGAGTGAGATCCTTGACTGGCGGAAATCACACATGCTGTCTGCTAACAGCGAGCCTGCGTGGACACATACATGCATGGAGGCACCTCAGCATCAATCACGGTCTAGCCAGAGTTTTTAATAGGAAACAGAACAGCTTAATAAATAACCCAAGTCAACCGTATACTGTTACTAATGATCTTTAGATTAGCTATTATGAGGAGCAAAAACGCTGGGAGTCACTTAATTATTCTCTGTAGATGTCTCGGGCATTGTATCAAAAAAATACTAGTCAGCTAGCAAAAGAAAATGATGCTGAGAGAGAGAGAGAGAAGTTATGAATGTGCTTGTGCGTTTATAATGAATATTCAGTAATTGAACGTTCCAATTACATGTCCCTGCATGTGTGTGGCTTAGCAGGTTAATATGAAACTGCACAGGCAGGTTTGTGTAGGTGTTTTGATGCAGTGGGGTAATAAAGTTTAGTGTGCTTGTATCTCCAAGGGGCAGCTTTATATAATGTTTGAGAGAAAAGAAAATGGAATTATACAT
>OMNN01103051.1:23725-44088 GCA_900302755.1 Chromis chromis
GAGTGTTTAACATTTAAATCTAAGGTAGTACAATATCAAGAGTTTATACCTCTGCTAAGGCTCTTTTGTTTATTAATTTGACATAGAAAATGTTTAATTCTGCATCTTAGTCTAGAAATCTAAATCAAGAATACATATGGTGATCAGGGCCAGTCATGGGTTACCAGATTTTTTGTAATTCCAGTACAGTAATCATGATATATTTGAGAACGTATGTAAAATACCATGTCAAGCAATGTTCAAATCCTTTTAAAATTCACATCTGCACATGTAAAATATAAATTTATTTAAAATCTATAAAATATCCAGTGAACTCACAATGGAACAAAGTATTAAGGTCTAAATTGGAGATGGTAATTGATGAAGCTTATGTTGAATGTTTTGATTTAGACAGAAATAAAAAGCTGAACTGACAATATGACCCTGACAGCATTCAAGCACCAGGGAATCAGGCTTCTGGCCCAACTCTATCAAGGTCAAGAGGTCGCTTTATCTGTCTCCCTCTACACCACTGTTTCCCTGCTTTTTATTCATTCCTTCTTCCTCAGGCCCCTCCTTCCGCCCCACCTCCCGGCTCCTTTACTTTATTCCCTGTCTCTTTCCTCCTCCTGTCCTGCTGTCTCGCCTTGCTTCTGGAGTAATGACAGCCAGCTGTCAACACCACACCGGCTCTCTTGACCACCGAGCAGACCTGACAGCAGCACTGATGAGATCGCTCACCGAACGTCTCTCTCTGGGCAGAGTTCGCTTAGAGCTATTTTAGATGGCGGTTTTTCTGTTTTATTTATTCATTAGCTTCTCTTTTTGGTTAGTTTGTGCCTGGTGTGTTTATTCAAGTGTGCGTGCCTAACTCCTCCCTGGCTTATGTTGTTTTTTTCCTCCTGATGATTTAAATCCTAGAAGAAAAAAAAATACATCTGACTATTTTCTCCATGATGTCTCCTGGGTAGCTTGAGGCCAGTCATCATTTAAACATTAGACCTGTCAGTTGCATAAGAAGGAATAAGTGTAAATGTATTATTCAATACTTCTAATTCTGGTCTGTTCCGTTTGTGGCTCTGTCTTTACCTGCCTGGTTCAGTACCGTCTTTGTCTGCTGAGGTCACTGCTGGCCATGGGTGTGACTGCTCACTTGGAAAGCATCAGATGTGCATTGAATATCTCTATAATAGCGCATTCAAAAGCGTAGCATCTTACAAACAACATTTTTTAAAACCTATAATTTGAACTGAAGTGGATTTTTGACAGTAGAATCATGACACATTGGCTATTATTAGAATTAAAAGGGGTTTATCAGAAATCAAAGGACAAGAGCTAAACCACTGCTTGGCAGTGTTTGTGCCAGTGACACAGTTGTAGAGCTTTGATGATGGCTTTTGTTTTGGCTGAATAGAAATGAGATAATTAATGTGTCAGCTTTTTGGAACACATTAGGCAGTTCTCCTGCAGGAACTCGGGTCAGGCAAGAGGCACGCCGAACGTTGACAGAAATGGCCGCCTAATCGACACTTTCAGCCTTCCTGTTTCCAGGATCTGACAGGTTCGACTGCGCAGTGCGCCAAACAACAATAAATAAAGGTTACTTGATGTATGTTGAGTTTGGTGAGTACTGGAAATAGAACAATAGAGGGTTTGTTGTATTGGCTTATATGGCAAATTTTTATGTCAAATATGTTTTAGAGGAGGGGACACTACTAGACAAGGACACCAAGAGCAGAAAAACTAGCATTGTTCTCTCTGAATTTAACTACTAAGCATTGAGCCCTTAATCAGAAGTATGTACCCTGAAGTAGGTGTTTTTCTTCCCCTGAAAGAGGTTCTACAGGGGAAATTCTTGCAGTTGGAATACACACAAAGGTTTGGGCCGCACAAGTTCGTGCAGCGGAAAACAGCTTATTAACTAATACACCTGTTGGGGGAAAAAATCAAAGGATAAACCATCTTGAAGTGCCGAAGTGAAACCACCAAATGTTTCAGTAACCGGAACTCCAGTGTTGGGATGAACACCACTTTCTTTAGGATGCTAGGATGAAGGTGGCAGAGTCGCGTCATGTTCATGCCCACCTTCAGTGTACAGAAGAATACACTTAGTGTTAGTAGTAGGATTAGAAATTCCAACTTTACTTTAAGTGATCGGTTGTGAGGTGGATTTTGTGTAAATTATCTTTTGACATGTTTTTTGTCTGTTATTCATCTGTTGGAAATAATTTGCATTTTCTCTACATGCCCTGCAAAACTCCTGGTTCACAAAGTAAGGAGTTGTTCCATAACAAGCTCTGTGACTCAGTTTGCAGAATCCAGTGCCCTTGCACAGCCCTCAGTCTTGAAAGGCTTGGAGAGCCCTGCTTTTAAAACTCTAGCTTTTAGCTTTTAGCACTGTGGGTCGCAGTGCATTTTAAAAAAAATCTTATTTTATGTTTCATTGAGATAGTCTATAAAGGTCTATACACCCCTTCAGATCCCTCCCAGCATTCTGAAGGGCTTTCATTTCCAAGCCGAATCCTCTCTCAGCCTCATCCTGTGGGTTTGTTTTCTTTTTCATATCATCTTTCACCTTCTGTATCTCTCCTTCTATCTCTTATTCCGAAGTTTCTCCAGCGCCAGCAGGACTACAAAAGCACATGTCTGTGGTTCTTATTTATTTTTGAGGAAACCCTCTCAGTGAGCTCTTTCATAACCCAGCTGAATTTAATAAAATTCTAGCTTTGTATTTGATAGTTTTTGAATCTGATCTGTTCCAAGGCAGTGGAAAGTTACTTTTCCCCTTCCTGTCCTGAAATTAGTCATTGTTGACACTTCACACTGCAACATCATCATCTAGTTTACATAACCAAATTAATTTCTGCTTAATTTAATAAGTTTGAATAAGTCATTCTCTTTCTTCTGTATGTGTCATTAAACATTAAATATCCCACGCTATCATATTACTGTATACACAGTGCAATCACACTCTCAGTCTTTTACACTCTGTGTTTTTCAGCCAGCCATGATGGGAAAATCAAAGGTTACAACATTAGCGCTGATAGAGATTTATGTAAGGCCACACAAGCTGCTGGTGCTTAAGAGGAGTGCTTAAGAGTGTAAAGCTGCAGGCAATTGAATGTTTGGTGTCACAATTCAGTGAACATATTTGTAACAATACACTAGCAAGGCAAGCACAAGCAAGCAAGCGAGTCCCACTTGTTTACATACTGTCAGGTATATTGTGACTACAGTCCGATACTATCACCATCAGAATAATGCTGCCTCAGTAATTGTGTAGAAGGCCAGCCAGGTTACTCAGCTGCTTGTTTCGTGTAGTAGTTTATATTTTATTGCCTCTCTTTAGTGTCCAGACTATGTGCTCAAGTGTAAGCACTGCAGCTGCTCCAACACACTGATGAAAATGGTGAAATTTCCTCTATGTATTGCAGTCCGGCTGTACTGAAATATAAAACTATCACAAACTTGACAAACAACTTGATGAACTTTGTGTTTGTTTGTGCTGCAAACATATTTGCTGAGAGTAAATAAATAAATAAACAAACAAACACAGAAGGCAGTTGTAGTTGAAAATATATTCTTCATATATTTATGCAAGCACAAAAGCATAAGGAAATCAATAGGGAGTGTAGTGCATCTGTATTCTCACGCGTTTTTCCACACAGTAATTCAGCATGCATATATCCTCCACTCCATCAGCAGTCTGTGTAATGGCAAAGCTCAAGATGACGTGAAGTGAAAAGCTCCTCTCACACAGTGCTAATATCACCTGGGGGACGCCCAGTGATTTGTAATAATAGTACACATCATTTGGGATTTTAATCTTCTGTGAATCTTCCTTGACATAAGTCCCCTTGATAATACTAATCTTATGCAAATGGTGGTTTCAAACATGATGTATTTTTTAGCTACAGCTTCTTAATCTTTTTCATCTTTATAGATACAAAGTTTTTTTTTTTCTGTCACAGAGGCTTTTGAATAGGCTTTCAGCAAACATTCTCAGCCCAGTGCCCCTAGAAAATATATTTCTTTTGTCAGTTCTATAGTTCGTGATCTATGTTCATGACCAACAGCTCTACAAATGTAGGAAATAATGTAATATTTATGTTGCCAAGAATATAATAAGAGTAAAATATGCTTGCAGCATATGATGTGCATCAAAACGGCTGCCCTTCTTGTGTTTGCCAACATATTGTTGCTAGTGACATGCGGGTTATTGCCAGCTGATGTGCAGAGCTCCTCTGTCAGGATATGATAGCAACAGCCACCAATGCTTAAGAAGAGCAGTCAATTTCATCACATTTCTTCTTGGAAGGTCAGATCCTAGATGTGCACTTCTGGTGCGTTTAACAGGCTTCAAATGACAGACATCTTATGATGCAACAATGTGCCACGCTGCTACTTTGTGTCGCCTTTGTGTGGAGGTCAGGGTGGTGGGGCGTGTAATGTGTTCTACTCTGACAGCTGTGTCTGACTAACAATTGATTATTCTGTAATTATTTTCATGGTGATGTATCTGCAATCTGTAGACTAGTTTTAGTCAAACATAACCTTAAATATACGGTTGCTGCAGTTTGCTGATAATATAGAGATAATTGTAGTTGCATTACAAAAAATCAAACATCAAGTCAATCTGGTATCTGGTCTGATATTGTGTTTTACAAGAAAGTGTAATGCCTTGACTTAATGCTTTTGTTTGAAAGCAAATTTCAAAATCCCATTGTTTTAGAATTGTCATTGCCAGAGTCAAGGAAATAAAATGACGTCTCTGACTTCAGCCTGTTGTGTATACTGCATGTGTATTTTGTCCATCAAACCTAGATCGTTTTTGATTGAGGGCCAACTGAATATATTAATTCAAAGAAAGAGTCTATGCTGAAAGAACCTAGATTATCAGACATGCACTGACATACATACTGACATGTATGCATGTCTATATAGCACGAGTGATGTAATATTGAAGTAATATTGAATTATGAAAAGGCCGAAACCACCAATGAACTGATTTTACCAACAGGTATTGTCTGTGCATCCAAGGCCGGATACAGCTACAGTGTCATAGAGCTTCATTGTTCAATCTTTTATTAAGAACACATCAGTTGCCAACAGTTTTTCACTTGCTGAATTGTTGTTTCATTATGATCAACTCGAGCATTGTAGATTATTTTGAGTACATCTCACATTCACTTGCGTTATACTATAAATATGCAAAAGAGTACAAAATGTATATTAATGATATGCACCACCTCCCCACCCCCCATGTATGTAGTCATCATTTTTTCAGGTGTTGGCATCAAGACAATGTATGTCAAAACATACTGCTAAAAATAGTTCCTGCAAGATAATACAGTGCAGGTAGTATTCTTTAGATGTTTGTTTTATCGCAATTATTCAAATGATACAATGCATTTGTAGTTTTAAATAACTAAGTGCCACAGACGACACACAGAAGACGTTAGTTTTGGGACTCTTGTGTTTGATGGGTTGTCTTTAAGAAACAAATAGAAAAAAAACAACATTCTTATCCATTAAACATAATGTTGTTTTTGAATTTGACTACAAAGGATTTCTGTGCAGTTCTGTATGTCCCATTTTTTCCTGGAAAGCCAGGTTAAAATCCAGAATTTATGATCAGTTACTATAAATGCTATCAGTATATCTCTAATACACAACACAAACATGCTGCAGTGCTTTTTAACTCTGAGTAAAGAGAATCATTTTTCTTTATCTGATGACTCAGTGCTTTTTGATAAAAATCCTGTTCTGGCCAGAGGTATTCTCCCCCTTTTAAATGTACACAATGGATTCAGTTCACAGCACTATATCTGTGTGAAAAGAGCATTAAACAGCCGAAGCCCACCCAACAGAGAAAGCACCTTTGTGCCTCAACTCTGCAGCCTCTTGCCCTGCGGGGGTTATTAGTCATCCCGGCAGTGGGAGCAAGGCCATCGTGGGTGCTTGGTCTCTGTTCTCTCAAAGCCCTGCAGGAAGGGAGGTGCAGGTGTGGTGTCAGCAGAAATACAGTCTATATTGTAGAAAGATGTATAAATAGAGAGATAAATGATGAGAGGTGAGAGCAAGATGAGGCTGAAGATGGATCAGAGGGATTAAGATGTTGTTGATAATAAAGGGATGGAGTTTAGTGGGAGCATAACATGCGGAAGCTTTACAGCTATGGAAAAACTGTATTTTTAATAAGGGAAACAAACATTTTTCCACACACTGGAGCACACAGCAAACTGAATGTGCATACACACAAACTCTGAGATGAAAAATTATTTGAGGCCTTGAAGATTGAAATCATATAGCTCCGAAAACGTGGGTATAGAACACAGGAGGGACATTTCTTCTTTTCAAACATGTTCCATTTGTACACTACAGACTCCTGAGATGTGAAGGAGGGTTTATTTTTTTGTCCAGGAGAGATTATATTCCCCATACTCTCATGCTTGCTCAAACCTACTGCAGAAAAATACATTTTAGAGCTTATTTCATCCTTGGCCATGTTGGCATTAATGTGAAAATATGAGTGTGGCAGCTGAAGAGGACTAATACTCAAGACTTATATTTGCTGGAGCCTTAGTTGTCAGTGCAGCAGTAGTAAAACTGCAGTAAATAATATAGCAGTGAGTGGGAACCAGCTTCTTTAGGTCTTGGAGATCAATTAGAGGAAGCTATCTGGGCCTTTTTTAAGTATACTTCTCTACCACAGGCACATGCGGCTAAGTAAAACACTTCTCATTCATTATTGCATACACAAAGTCAGGTAAGGAACAGCTAAGCATACTCTGGAACAATGAGCCCTCTGGAGTTGGAGCAGATGGTGTGCAGCTCGTACATGGATGGAATTGTCAGATGTTTTCATGAACAAATCATGACACTCAGGCTACTTTGTATTCAGTGTGGATTAGTGCTGTATGAACCATGAATATGGATGCAAAAACATATTCTTACATACAATGTAACATGAATTTAATTAAGTTCCGAATCCAATTAAGTTGTTAAACTATAAAACTGTAAAAAAGGGAAAATTTGTCAGTGGGATAAAATAACTAGTGTGTTTCACATTTTAAGTGAAATTACACCTTTGTAGAGTTGTTGTTTTTTTTAACCTTAAACCACTGCACATATATAACCCAGTCTGTAGAATGGTAGTGGTGACAAGTGAAACCCACCAGGGAAACATGCACTCCCTTGTGGCTTCCGAAGTCAGAATTAAAATAATTGCAAATGCTCATTTGCCAAACTTCTGAGCACCCCTGACTTGGGCTTGTCAAACTCTTATGCTAAACAATGATTATTTTTTGCCCCTTTCCAGCTTTTCTTCCTACATAATTATTGGGGAAAGCCCAGAGGCTGTATCAGAAATTCATTATTTCACAAGAGGAAGCCCTGCCACCCTCCAAAATTATTTCCAGTCCCCTGGCGTGAGCAGCCCACAGAGTGAGAAACAGATACCTGTCATACCATAACCAATGTGACCATGTGACTGATGGCTGCCTAGTGTGAATTCTTGCTTACTCTGGTCTCACGGTAGTTTCCCTGTGCTGTCAAAGCTTTGCACTTCCAGATGGTACACCAGCTCTTTGCCTTTTTGCCTTCCTTAGTTTTACTGTTACTTTATGTCTCTTCTCTCATCATGCTCGATGTTTCCTCGAGAAGACATGTTGTTTCATCCCTACATCAATATGACATATTTTCTTGCAAAAACACCATTTCCATTAGAATGATTGGGATTGGAAGTCTTTTAAAAGTCTGTTTTTTTTGCACATTCTGCTCAGCTAGTGCAATGGTGTCAGCCCCCATTACATCCCTGACAAAGACTTGGTGGATAGAAATAAATGACTGAATATTTGTATAAAATGGTAACTCATGACCAGCATGAATTATTGCTACAGTGCATCTATCACTTCACAAGCTTGTCTTTACAAACCTCAACTTACGAGGAATGAAGAAAAAGTATGCCAAAGTTTTATTAGACAAGTTGAGTGAAGGGCTGAAGGTCACATAATCGACTTTCAAGGTTTATAACATACAGTCACACAATATGTGCTGAGAATGCAAATATCAGAACTGTTTAAGCAAATCACATGGGTCCCAAAAATAGCAATATGCAGTGGACCATGATGTTTTTATCTTCTGGGCCCTCCCTAGGCAAACAATTACCCACAAACCCCCCAAAAGGAATTTCCAACAATCTGGTCTGTAGGGTATCATGTTGGGAGCCCCAGGTAGAAGCAGTAGCAGCAGGCAGACGCCTGGCTCTCTGAGGTCGCTCTTTCTAGAGATCTGAGGCTCTCAGTGGAGCAGCTGCACATACAAGGGCATCAGAAGATCAATACAGACCTATCAGCTGAACCAGCTAGATTGCCCCTGTGACATTTTGTCTGAGGCACAGACTGAATATTCCTGCTCTGTAGAGGGCAAGTCAGCCTTTCTCTTTCCCTTTTTCCCCATTATAGCCTGTCAAAGAGAACTGAAATCAGAAAATTCAGAGATAATGCCTATAAAAATTCAAACCATTCCTTATTTAAATTTAGCCACCATTCCCGTTGAGGTAGTCAACTTGTGCAGCAAGACATCCCTCCCAGCATTCCTGCACTGCTCCTTTTAATTAACATTATATAAGCATGTCAGGCCCCATCTGCAACACCTCCTGAACTGTGTCAAAACAGCAAGAATCTAACTTGAACTTCATTTTTTGGGACATAGGAGGAAACTACAGGGAACCAAATCCTGCAAGTGGGGTGGGTTGGAAGCAATGACCACTCATGGTGGTAGCCGTATCCAACTCTCATCACCAGTGAGGATTCTCAACATGAACTCATCTCAGGCTGATTACTGACACAAATGTACTGTTTCTCCTCTGCTCCAGTTTGAGGTCTATGAAGAAATCTCAAATGGACACCTGCCAAAGGCCACATGTCCTCTCACACAAGTTGCAAAAGACACTCAACAATAACACAATCCAATCCAGGCATGCATAACATAATCAGTCTTGGAACTTTTTGATTGCATCTGATTATAATGTTGCTACATTTGATCTCACAAGCAAATGTGTCATCCTTTACCTCAAATTTAACTCTGTAGTGCCCTCGGATTAGACAGACACGCATAACGACTAGTTTTAGACTGCTAAAGCAGTGAATGAGAGTGTGCTTGCAGGCAAACATTGACATGTATGCTATGCACATAACATCTTTTACTCTCATAATTATTAAAAACGTAGCTACTTTACATTGTCCCAACACATAGCAAGGCTTCATAAACAGCAGCAGCGACCGTCTCGTCTTTTCACTTGATTTCACTTGTGTCCTTCTCAATCAATAATCTGAAGACGAAGAGGAGAGCAAGAGAAACATCAAGACAGGGAGGAAAACAGAGTCAGCATGTCTTGATAAGGCACTTGACAAGTACACTTAATCAGCTATGACTACTTCCTTGAGGCTTACCATCAGCCAGGCCTCTTCAAAAATCAGTGAAAGTTCCTCCATTGTCAGTATTTTATGATGTCATACAAGTAGTCTGGGTTTAGCTTGAAATCTCCTTTTCTTTGTGGAAAAAAAAAGATGGTATTGAAGTCAGTCGTGTCCTGATACTAGTTCATGATCCACAACGAATCTGAATTTGAATTGGCTGTTAAACTGTATGTCCACAGTGGCTTTTTAGCCTCATAGATTTTTATCTCCTACAAACATGAAATAGTTTACAGATGTTAGATAGCAATTGCATGATATTTTTTAACTACCGCATTCTTGCACAATTTCAGCCTCCACCAGTTTGCTGGAGCTGTAAGGATCGAGTAGGTCCAAGCCTAAATGTCAGTCTTCAGCAGTACATTTTTCACAGTGAAACAGGTCTGCTTTAGTTGGCTACCTGTGACGACTTAACACTCCGTCCTCTTAGATGTTCTGAACATCAAGGTAATGGCTAACCTGCTATTAATAAAGAGGTCATTGAGGTAATGGGTAATTTGCTTCACTTAATGGAGAAAAATAGCCCCGGAAGCAAGTTAATATAAAATGTAATTGTCTTCTCAAGTTACTTAATGCAGTGTTGCTGTAGTTCTAGTTTCTTGTGTCCAGAGTGAATTGGGAAGAGCTCTTACAGGCTTACCTTTTGTTTAGGTCATTTGGCTGTCAGTGTGTTGGTCTGTCAATCCACCACTGTAGACTGAAATATCTCAACATGTACCACATGAATTTGGCATGGATGCTGTTATATCCATGTCCCCGTAGGATGCAAGTTAATAAACAAAAACCTGTAATCAATATGTATGTAATCTTTATATTAAGTGCCATCATCAGATAACACTTTCACTGTTAATGACATTCCAGCCACTTGTCATGCATCTCTAATTTTAACAATATGATAAACATATTCTAACATTAGCATGTCGACATTTGCATTATGTGCATGTGAGGGTGCTGAGTTTAATCAATGCATAGTCCTCATTGTATTAATAGATTAACATGTTCCATCATCATCTGACAGCAAACGAGCCTGTTTGCATGCTACCAGTGTGTATGTAATTCCAATTTGGGATGCTCCCCCGCTGATGATTTTTTGGGGCAATATTTAAATCCATCCATAATATTGATGCTTCAAAATGTGACACAAATTCAAAGGATTCAGAGGCTTTTATTGTCATATGCAGCAATAAACAATTTATTACTGCAATGAAATTCTCAGCTGAGTGTGTCTCTACTCTGTGCCGTAATTAACCTATTTACAGAACACACTCATTCAGACACACACGTCAGTTACATTTCTGCATACATACTGAGGTATTGCAGTAGTTGGGGTGTCAAGACTGATTTGACCAATTTCATTCCTAGTTGAGGTAGTTTTAGGATAAAATGATATAGTATGTAAGTTTCCTTCTGTTCCACTAGCTGCCTGTCATTCTTTTAAACATATTTTAACTTGTAATGACTGGATTTGGGACAGTCAACATCAAATACAACAGCAGGAGCACAAAGTAATATTGGTTAACAATGTGAACAATCTCTTCAATAGCTGCGTCATTCAAATTTGGCATCTTTGTCGATAGTTTGTTTTTGAAGGTGCATAAAAGAACATTCATGATGCAGACAGAAAAATCATACTTTTGCTGTTGTGTAGTGTCATTTGACATCTATATATATTGATGTAAGTAGCTGTTGTATGTGAATTCAGTAATATTTAGGTCACTTTCTGAGTGTCCTGACACAAAGAAACAACAATGTTTTTCATAGTCTTTAATGTTATTTTGATAGCTACGTAAATATAGTCATTGATGGTGCTCTCTCCCAGATAAGTGTGTCATTATTCTTAGACCAAAGGATGTATTTAATCCTAATGAATAAAAGAGCATAAAGTTTGTCTCAAATACCCAGATAACTAAAACAGAAAAACCTCTGCAGTACATTCTGCCACAGGTTATTTGTATTCCAGGTTCCAACCTCTGTTTGCTCAGAAAAATATCATCATTTTTGGTACAATGCAGCAAAACTGACAGTTTGTTCTTATCTGTGTGTATGCCACAGCATATCTCACCTGGCGCCAAGGGCCGCTGTTGTCCATTGATATTCCAGCTCAGTGTGCATGTCAGAAGTGCTTTGTCCGACTGCGCGGCACAGGGGAGACAGTGTTTGACGGCGCGTCTCAATATTTAATTATCTACATCTGCTTCAGAGCAAATAGAATGATCTGTAGCATCAGCAGATGTGACTGGGCTTTTCTTGAGGCTGCAAAACTCATACAGAAACGGCTACTTCATGCCCTCAGCACACACATGCTCGCTCCGTAACATGTGAAATGAAAAGATGGCACAAGGACACTTTCAGAGCTGAACCACATCTAACGAAATCTGTCTGCTGGCAAAAAAACACACTCCTCTGTTTCTGTAAATGTCCCACTCCCATATCCTGAAGGGTTTGTGACTGCAGCTTCTATTTTTCCAAGGATTGGGGTGGTTTAGAACACGATAGTGCTGCAGGCAGCGAGTCCCACATCAGCAGGCAAATGTTCTTCCAGTCTAATTAGTAAGAAGCTCGGCAATGTCCCTCTGTCTCTCTGAGGAGAACGTATCAAAAACAACAAACTACGCCTCTCTGGAGGTGGATTAAACACAAAATAAATAAAGTTTGTCGTGATTGCCTTTAAATATTAAAGGGATTTAAGGAGCTTGAGTGTCTCGCCTCAGGTATAAATATATTGAGGCGTATTTTAGGTGCTAAATAGAGCGAGGGTTTAGACATTAAGTCCTTTGCTTCCAGAGTGAAGTGACATATTCTGATTCTGTCTCTGCCTCTGTGTGTGTGCGCTGTGTTCTTTATGCTAACGTGCTGTAGAATACATATGTGATTGTGTACTTGCAGATTGTGTGCCTCGCTCCGGATTCAAATTACCAATAGCTTCATCACAATGATGCAGCGAGGGCTGAGACTGACACGATTGTGGCTTCTCCTGGCAAATGAAAAGGCAGTCAGTCGTGCTGTTATGCTCTCATCCACTTAGGCTTTCATGAAGGGGAATAACGGGAGAAACTTATGTTTGACTGTTGAAAAATGTCACAGAGATAAGCCAAAATGGTCTTAATACTTGTCCAAATCCCCCATGTTCCCATGTAATTATCGATAGAGTTCTTTGTGAAACATGTCCTGGAAATCTGTGATTATAGTGGACAATGTCTGGTCTCAGTTTCTCTGAGCTCAGACCGGACGGCTATTGACAAAGAGACAAAGAGACTACACACATGCACATAAAAAGACCAAAAAAGACAGAGGGACCAATGAAGAATAAAAGAGCAAGAGCTGAAGTTACAGGATGCGAGGCTTGACACTGGATGGTCAGTCTGGCATTGTCTTGCCACCACCGAATTCCTGATCTTGCACGAGCCATTTCTAAGTACTGTGCCAGCAGCTTAGACAGGGAGGATTATCAGACGACACTTTTAGCCTCTTAAGCAAGCCACAATTGCAGCCAGCATGGTCCAAGAGAGCGTGAGACAAAGGACTTACAGCGAGGATGAATGCGAGCACAAGGACTTAGCTAAATGTCAGCCAGCATGTGTATTGTAAATGTAACTTTTATGCGCTATTGTTTGTGTTGTTTGAGTTCCTCTTTTCTCTAAACAAAATGGGGAAAGGCCGAGGGGGAGGGTAGTGATGGAGTAAAGGGGAGAGAACGAGAGAAAGAAGTAGGAAGAAGCATCGCCGGTGGGTAACTGCCACTGGACGGTTGTTGCTAAGCGTTTAATCTCTCACGCTTGGAGAATACAAACGATCTTGTAATCGTCCCCGACCTTGACATGAACAGCAAGGTCACAGGGGAGCTGGGCTATTTTGCATTTCCCACAGATGCTTCGCCGAGACACGCGGAACAATTAGTAAACTGGATAAAAAGGAATTGAGTCTGTCTTAGTCCCCGCATCCTCCTCCGTCCCCTCTTATGTTCCTCTTGGGGAAAGTTACCTGGCAAACCCCCAAACCGCTGCTTCCTTTGCTTCTTAACACTTAATTATGATAAAGAAGTGGTCGGACCTACCGAGTCAGGTCAGACTGCACATACCTGTGGGCTGTGCCGTTTCATTTTGTGTGACTGTGTGTGTGTGTGTGTGTGTGTGTGTGTGTGTGTCTAGCTGCAGATACTGATTATTCTACCAATTATTTCTTAGTTGTGGATTTAATGTTTAGTGTATAGAATGGGGGAAAAAATGGCCATCACAAGTTCCTAACTCATAATTTTAAGTCCGCAAATTGCTTTCCCATGTAGCGAGGGCTCATAGTAATTGTAAAAGTTTTGTTATTTAGTCATTATGTCCATTAAGTGATGGAATAATTGTTTTAGTAGCATTTGTGTATGTATTTGTTCCTGTATTTGCCAGTTCAGAAGATGCATATTAGATGTGTTAAATGCATATAAACAGTGACTGAATACAAAAGTGTATACGCTTGCCTGCATACCGACACCTGAGTAGGAGGATGCTAGTGTATTATTGCATGTGCTTTTGTGTGTGTGTGTGTGTATGTGTGTGTGTGTGTGTGTGTGTGCACTAGTGTGTCTCCGTGCGTCGGCTCTCAAATCGCCTTTATGCAATTAAGGGACTTTTGTCCTCCGACAACAGCGCATTACCTCTATTATTGAATATGCTGAGAGTTGAGATATGATTATACTCCAGGCAAATTGAATTTCTGTTTTCAGCAGTTTGATTATAAGAGCGTGGACTGGGCTCTTTTAAGTTAAGCCAGTATGGTTTTTAGCCTTATATTCCACAGAAGGATAATAGAGCTGACCCCTTCTCAGCCTCTTAACTGACTCAAAACAGCAGGAACACAATGGCCAGTGAGACCCTCCGGGATGTGTATTTATTTTCTTGTTATATTAAAACATTCACAGTGTCCCAGAACTGAAAAGAAATGTTACAAGCAGCAACTTTTAGAATGTTGTTGGAGAAGTTTATTTTTTCTAGATGCTAGAATTATACTTTCCTTTTCACCATTTCATAATGTTGTTTTCATTCCTACCTCGCCATTGAGTTTATTCATGCTGTGCGATTTGTCTCTCGCGGTGCTGCAGCCAACAGTCGTCTCCTTTAT
The DNA here is from genome assembly GCA_900302755.1 of Chromis chromis. Taxonomy (NCBI): domain Eukaryota; kingdom Metazoa; phylum Chordata; class Actinopteri; family Pomacentridae; genus Chromis; species Chromis chromis. The sequence continues at coordinate 38,290 of OMNN01103051.1, forward strand.
GATTGCCCTGGTTTCCATGGCAAATAAGAGAGCTTGTTAACATCAAAGGTTAACAAAGAGACAGGCACAATGCTTGAAAATTTAAAAAGAAGAATCAGTGATAAAAGATAGCAGACTCAATTAGGGCGAAGCTTTGCTATTATCCAGAAAGTTCAGTTTTTTAATTTGATCTCAGAGCAGTTTATTTAAAAGGATAAACGCCCAGCCACAGGCCGGTAATGGCTGCATACTCCAACCACTTTTTTACATTAATATATTTTGTAACAGCTTGGGCAGTATGTGTGGGAGTTCAGAGGTTCTAATCTACTCTAATGGTGAATTAAATAATCTTTATACAGCCAAAAAAAAAACGAAAAACCTGTCAGAGTGACTAAAAAACATCAAAAGCATCACCCAAATGTCTCATTTTTAGTAATTAATATTGTAAAATGTATTTATCCACTCATAAAAGTACAGATATATTTCATGTTAAATCAAATAAACTGTGGAGTTGCAGCTCAGCCAATAAATTCAACATTCTGGCTGCCTGCGTGGGAGTATTTCATGTTTCACAGTATTGATTGGGCTTTCTCATGATCGTATGAAGAATGTGTAAACTCAGGGAAGGTTTTTCAAGTTTGTTTTTATGTCCAATTCATTACCGCTGTCTCCATTTTACAAGATGGGGTTGAGAAGCACCAAATCCCTAGTTTTCACTGCAACAACCCCCCAAGGCACACGGGCTCAGATCACAACAAGAGAGCAGGGGTTCTGGTCAAGCGCATGGAGTCAGGAAAGATCAATCCAAGGTGGAGCATGTGGCTGGATCAGCAGCTTTTTGACTCGCTTTAAGTGCAAATAGATTAAATCAGAGGGAAGAAGCGAGGTGTCCCAGGCAGTGAGCGGTAATGATGGAGATGCTTGTGTGTGCAGTTGTGCATGCATGCCTGTGTGTGTGTGTGTGTGGAAGTAGCTGGCACAAGTTTTTATGTAGACGGTAAGTTTTCTGTGTGTGTTGACGGCAGAAGGTGTGAGCTTTAGTTTCATTTCGAGTGCTCCTACATGCTTAGCTATGCCTGTGTGTTAGTATACACATGTGTATATGTACGTGCGAATGAGTGCAGAGAGGCGTTAATGAGGACGCCTGGCTGTTTGATTTGTAAAGAGTTAGGCAGTTTCTCCTTGTTAGCACTGTCTTATAACTGCAATCAGGTTTGAAGGTGTTTGTTTCCGCTTTTTCTATTTCTGCTGCATGCTGTATAAATCATGCTACTGTGTTATAATGTATATTTTTTCTGTGCTTTATTTTACTCATATATCTAAAGCAGTGTTGAATGAATTGAAATTCATGTCAAGATTTTGCATGCAGAAGGACATATTGGAAAATATATTATGGTCCAACAGCGCATGATGAAATAGACAAAATGTCAGTTCATGCAATTCTTTTGTTTTCTCTGCTGTACTGAAAACATACCAAACCATGACCACAAAACTGAGTAACATATCGAACTGTGAATTTTATACATTTGCATATAGGTCTTTAATTTTTGTAAGTTTTAAAGGTTTCACTACCAACACCAGTCTGATAATACATGTATTTTTCTTTTTATGGCTTTTACAAACTAAAGTAGCAAAGAGGGGCCCCTGATTGCTTTTTCGTAATGTTTCTTTTAATTTTGTTATGGTACATCTTGTCTAAAGAGAAGCTTTCTTGCTAATGACTACACGAGACACTATTATTGTGTTTTCAGACAGGACAAATCTATTTGAAAGCAGTACTTTTTGTCTGCCTCAGCCCAAAATTTGGGATCTGTGCTGATGAGACGGATGTATTTTATTTTTGCATTGTGCCACTTCAGCTGATCTCTATCTCTGTCCTTGCGACTGTTTCAGAGTCATATAGCCAAGTTAAAATTGAAGGATTTTCTCTCTCATAAGATTTTATGACCTTGCATATTTACTTTCACTGTTTTCATAAAAATGAAAGCTCTTTTTTCTCTCCCTCTTCCAGCCCTCTCTGATCCAGACGGTGGTCCCTGTCGGAGGACCTACTGTGGACGGGGTCGACAATGCGTGCTGATGGCTGAAACCGGGCGTGCCGAGTGCGTTTGCCAGGAAAAGTGCCGTCCCTCCTTCGTGCCGGTGTGCGGCTCAGACGGCAGGTTTTACGAGAACCACTGTGAAGTTTACCGCACCGCCTGCCTGGAGAGGAGACGCATCTATGTGGTGCACAGCAAGGACTGCTTCTTCAAAGGTACTGCTAAAATCAATACACTTCTTTTTATATAGCACCAATTCACAACATATGTGATCTCAAGACAATTCACATAGTAAGCTTAAGACTTTACAAAATGACAGTGTTGCATTGCTGCACAATGTCAAAAAGATTGAGTTCAACTAGGTTATTTAACTTGTTAACATCAGTATTTTAAAAAGTCTAGTTACCCAGCATACTTACCATAATTACAATTATGAAATGACACAGAGGAATGTGCATATCATGCCCATGTTGTCATAAATGCAGGTGGTTGTCCAAATTAAGATTATGTTTCCCACAACAACATGTTGCCGCTTGCCCTCCCTGGCATTTCATCAGGTGTGTTGTTTTATCTTTTTATTCAGCCTGTCTTTCATTTAGTCCACCATCTGTTGTTGCTCAGAAACGCTGAAAGCACTTTGTTTTGGGTGTGTTTGAGGAACAATGGCCTCTTTATGTTTTTGGCAATGATTTACCTCACCAAAGCTGACCCAGCTAAAAGGCAATACTGCCTTTGGGATGTTTAAACAGTATTTATCTCAACAATAATGTGAGGGTTGAATGATTGAGTTAAACTGTTCAATACAACACTGTTAATTTCTTATTAGCCTTCTGAAACCAAACAGTTTCTGGGTGTTGCTCCTGTCACATTTCTAGTCACTTTGGGTCATTTTTTACTGCAATATAAAGTCCTGCACCTCTATGGAAACAGAGACAAAGAGACAACTCATAATCCACAGTCAAGTCATAAAAAGTAGGTTTTTAAATGAAAAAGCTGGAATTAACACATTTTTCCAAGTGCCCCAGGTGTTACCAGTAAGAAAATGGTGGCTCTATATATTATAGATAGTTTACTACTTACAACCACTACAACTTCACACTACTCTGCACATCAACTCTCAAAAGATATTTCACCATGCTGAATGTATCTTTCAACAACTTCCTTGACAACTTGCTTCACTTTGTACTGTTTTTGAACCATCCTGTATTGGTTTTATTGCTTAAATTTTTCCCAAACTCTGTTATTTATATTCCATATTTGTCGGCTCTCTGCTCTGTGTAAACAAGGCCTGCAGCTCAGCCTAATAGCCCCTGAATTTTTGTCACGTTGGTCGCAGCTGAATCAGTCATTTCTTCTCAGTTTTGCTATGGAGTGAAAAATTTGCTGTTTTTTGTAAGATTCTGTTGCATACAGGTTATGTTTATTAAATGAGACATGTAGCATGAAGTGGTTTTAATACAATATTACAATTTTAAGGCTAGATTTGGTCGAGTTTCCCAACAGAACCACACGTTTTGTTCAAATCTGGTGATTCTCACAACTTCTGACTGATAAATGGTACAATTTTGTCAATTTTCAAAGCTCACAAACCTATCACACCCACTGGTGGGTTTTGGAGTAAGAAAAGTAGTTGCAAAAATGTTACATTTATTTATTTATCCATTTTACATATTTGTTTTGATAGCAGTATCTTGAAATATATTAGAACTTCAGCTGCTATCAAGTGAAATTACTGCACATCTTTTGTACAGAGAAAGAAAAACACATTCAGAGTAAGTAAACATCCTTTAGGTTGTTAAGATTTGAACGTTTTTGCAGTGTTGCGGCTGCTACACAACAACAAGAGCACAGTGATGTGGCACAGCATCTGTATCTCTGCAATCTGCATCACTGAGTGTGGCACAGGTTCACATTTTTGAAGCCTTTGTGAGTGAAAATTGCCCTCAAATGATAACTTGATACCTGTGGGGCATACGTCTGAGCAATCTGAAGGCTATGCCGGGGCTCTGACGTTGGTTTGATGTTGAAACATTTAAACAGAAATAGAGTTGTACAGACAAGCAAAGCAATTGTTTTGTACCTTGTTGCCAGCTGTCAAGCTCCAGTCACAAGCATCAATCACTGTAAAAATCATGCTGTTTCTGTCAGCCACCTATTCAGTAGAGATGAAAGAATTAAATCATCTGTAGTTTGGTGCTGAAGGCTGTGGCTCGAGGTTAGGTTTGTCTGGGAGAACGATAGTTAAGCCCTCGCATTGGCACTTGGACAGAAGGCCATTTGATCAGGTGCGGTATTCGTCTCTCCTGTGTGGTCTGCTGCAGTAATTATGCTGCTGTCAGTACAAGTCAGCACACTTACTTGGCAGTTGGCCCTAATCACAAACACTGGCATCTAAATCAGTTATAGTGGCAGCTTTAAAGTTGATTTAATGATCAATGTAATTGTGGAATTCTAATAGTGAGTTTTCTATCAGAAGGAAAACAGTGTTAGATCAGTGCAAGCACATTATATACAGGCTTCCATGCAGTTAAACCTAAACCTGTGCCATAAATTAGATATTTCAGTGGTCATTTTTGGGCATTTTCACATATAAATGCATATGTTATGTCCACATACACTATCTAACCTCTGAGACACCCCTCCCTTCTACTGCATACATCAATATCGTGGCTCTCACAAATCACCACTAGGTTACTGAGGATCACCAGTTCTCTATAGTAAATCATTATAATCCTCACTCCTTGACTATCACTCATTAGCAAAATTGCACCATCAGCATGAACAGTCAGCATTATTATCCAAAAACAGCTCACTCGCTTCATCATGATATCGATTTCAAAGGCAACAGAGCTAGGTAGGGCATTTTTAAACTCAAATTTTATGTTTTTACCCCCAAATGTTGTTTTACAAGTTTCTTTCCTGTGACTGCATGCACATGAACCTGTGGGTGTCTCCTCGTCTTTAAATGTTGTTTTTCAGGTCAGACTAGTATTAGACATGTTTTATAATCCCACAGGGTGTGGATTTTAAAATAGAAAGTGAAGCTATAGTTATTCGGAGTGCATGGTTTCATGTCTACGCAGCACAAAAACGAAGCCAGATGCACACAAACTCACACCAACATAGCAGCACTTTCAGTCATATCACATTAGGGAGCGAAGGATTTCTGGCAGACGCCACCATGCATAGCTAATCCACATTAGAGATCTTCAGTCGGCACATTAGGCTTAAACTTGATGTCTGAATGCAAACCAGCAGGAGATGGAAAATGTTGGAAATCAGTCAGATGTCATGGGAATCGTGTGTGTGTCTGTGTGAATGGGAAGTTATTATTGTACCTGACATACAAAGACTTGACTGGAAGTCTCACAGTGGTGTGTTAAAGTCATTATTCAAAACCACAGTTTGTTTGTATAACCAGTAGAGGAACCGGAGAGGTGGGGCAGTGGTTACCTTGTTTCTGGACATCTGTGTTTGCCTGTTTGTGGCCTTATTCCACATTGTTTACCTGACTGCATCCTCGCAACTAGAAACTTGAAAATAACAACACATCTTTGTTTGCAGCTGGTGTAACTCATCCAAACAATCCTGTGGGCAACTGGAGAATGAGCCACATTGAACCCTTCTCCTCAGTTTGTATCATTATTTCACTTAGCAGGTGCTCCAGTACTTAGATGTATAATTACCAAATATGTCAACATATAAAGGCTAGAAAATCTGTTGCAGTAATTGCACTGGGATAACAAAACACTATTATATAGACACATATTGTTGTTCCCTT
>OMNN01103051.1:44108-54658 GCA_900302755.1 Chromis chromis
TTTATAGAAAAAAAATAGAGTAGATGAAACTACTTTTTTTCAGTTTCTTTCTTTTATTTGGTTACATATTTTGTGGGGCATTTTTTGGGAGCATTATTAAGTTCTGGATGCCGAAAAAGTTTCTTCCTCAGTCTGAGACCAAGACCTCCACAGTCACAAATGGATCTTTTGGATCCCCAGAGCTATATATTAAGCCAAAAATCTTTTTTTGGAAGGGGGAGAGAGAATTTGCTTTCAAATTTGCTTTCAAATTTGATAAACCTAAAAGCTCAGCTGTGAAAGCCTCTTTCCTTCAGCTCAGGGCTATGGCCAAAGCCACAGTGTCAAATTTGGCTTGTAGTTATGCAGGCTTTCGTTTCATCATATCTGGGTGATTGTGGTTCACTCAACACAGTTGGTCAACAACTCTTCACTTTGGAAAAAGAAAGAAGAACTCGTTTCTATTGTGCTGACCTTTCTTTTTTGGATTCCACTTAGGGAGCTGATCTAAGATTTTGTTTATGCATAAAGCTTTGAATGGTTTGTCACAGTTCCACCACCAGGTCACTTTGGACATCCGACCAAATGTTGCTTAAACCCTCAGAGCCCGATAGACGCACTTTTTGTCCTGATTAACGTCCAGGGGTGGAGAATCCTGGTCCTTGAAAGTAAAAATCCAGCATGTTTTAGACGTTTCCCTCTTCCAACACACCTGATTCAAATGGTCAGGATCGTTATCAGGCTTCGGCAGAGCTTGATGATGAGCTGATCATTTGAATCAGGTGTGTTGGAAGAGGGAAACATCTAAAACATGCAGGATTTTTACTTTTGAGGACCAGGATTCTCCACCCCTGTTCAAGTCCCTTCTTTTTGGTTCATTTACTCTAGAAGTATTCAGTGCAGGGAGTTGTAGCACATATTAAATGAAACTGTACAACTTGACCTTTCCAACAATACCACCTGCTTATCTGTGCAATAAAGTGTCAGTGATAAAAAAAAAAAAAGGCAACAGTTTTTCATGCTAATCCCACAAATTAATACATTTGACACAAGAATATATTCTAATTGTATATAATATGTTATATAGCTGCTGTGTTATGTTTATTTTAGACCTATGACACACTGTCTGTAGTTAACAAGTTACTTATCACCATTGTCACCACTGTATTTTTGTGGATTCTGTATGTATCCTGCAGTGTCAGAAGTTTTTATCGCAGCTTCAGAGAAAAAGTTGACTTTTTTTTTGAAAGAGAGAAGGCAGCTCTCCTTTAGTTTTATGTTTTTAATTAACTTTTTATTGGATTTTTTCCTCAGGCAGTGGGGAGAAACAGGAGAGGTGGTTTAATGGTTCAAACTACTGTAGACCTGTTGAAACAAACATAGTTGCAGAGGTGAAGGAGTTTACAGCTCTACTATCCGTGGGTACCCAGATATTCTCTTTGATGCAGCTTGAAGGAGGCTGTAGCCTGCTTCTGAATTGATAGGATTGGTGTTCTCAAAGGTGTTTGGCAAAGGATTTGCTGTTTGTGACAGACAGGAGAGGTGATTGCATATAGAGTAGAAAAGATGACTGTAAACCTCTGGATGGGGCTCTTTGTTCTGCCCTGTCACTGGCTTCTTTGTGTTTACTGTCTGTTTAACTGGTGCTTTAATCCATACTGATGTGAAAATTTGTGCAAATAGTTCAATAACATTAGAATAACAATTGAGGGATAAAATGCCACATTCACAAGTAAATTGATAACTATTACATACCAGTAAAAGGCAAACAACAGGAGCCAAAACAGGATAAAGAGGTTTTCAATATGGCACCGTCTTAGTAAGTTTAATTCCGTTTTCATTGTGGCACTTTTACTGTGAGCTAGCTTAAGCTATCCACTTCTCAAAGACTCTGGCGAAGAACAGAAAACCCGAAATGAAAGTCAGTTCATCCTCTCAAGAATGGCAAATTGATAATCAGCTTCAAAGTTAAAAGTTATTTGACCCCAAATGGCTTCAGAAAGGGGCACATTGTCAATAAAAAAGATTTATACCCCCGCAGCACTCAAACCTAATAACCCATTTAGATTATAATTGCCAAAAGTCATAAAACGGGTTTTGAGAATGTCGTCTGTTTTTTTTTCCACCGTGTGAAAAATGACACCCCTTCTCGCCAAATAATTGATGCCATAAAAATGATAATACCTTTTAATAGAGAGGCAGTGCCACCCTTTTGACTGATGTTTTTCAGACTTAACCCCGAATGGTGATCTGTGCATTGTGATTTTTTTTCCCCTTTTCAAATTTTTTTATTTATTTTTCTGTTGAACAATTGGGACAAAGGAGACAGAAACGTGTTGAAACCTGTAAAAGTATGAACTGAAATTGCACTTTGTATTACTCTCACCCTTCCCAGAAGCACAGGATGCATATAATAAATTCCATTTACAGATTTGAAAATCTCATTAATTTTTGCAATCACTCTGCTAATTTGCAAAATTAGCATCACAAGCACAGATGTTTTCTCTCCTTTTTCCTGTGGTGAGTGCTGGGCGGTGAGTCGACCCACTTCTGACCCTGCCTTTGATTACAACCTCTTCCCTCCGAAACGATCTGAAGAAGAACTAACACAGTTGATTAATTGCTTTCATCTTCCTGATGAGTGGGAAGCTCCCAGCAAAGTCAGTCCAAAGAGACATCTGTTTGGTTGGGTTGTGTACGGCGCTCAGCATGGGGGTCTTTGATGTGTCCCACTCTGACCACTTCATTAGGGACGAGTGTCATACTGCTGATACTTGGTTGTGACCGTGTTGACTCCTGGATCAGATGGGTGATGCGTTGGCCGTGTCCAGACAGGAATTAGTACTGAGTCTCCCCAGAGTCATGGTGACCCGGGCTTCAGTCAGGACAGAGTACCGATCCATCCATCTGTTTGGCCATGCATCGATTAAGCCAGTAATCCATAAGACTTTCTTCTTGAAACAAAGCTGTGTCTACTTGCCATCTCTTGTCACAGGTGGGATACACTGTTAGAAGAGGGGAAAAAGAGACAAAAATAAGCAGCTGAGGCACGAAAAATACTTTGAAATGATAGAAAAATACCAGAAATTAATCAGATAACCAGATAAACATATATATGAATATATACATTTTCTATAATTGCATTTACTAGTCTTAAGCTTTGTAGACTTAGACTTTTTGAAATAAAATTAATATAATGTGGATATGTATCACACACACACACACACACACTCACACAAACACACACAGAAAGATAATTAGATAGAAAGATAGTTAGACTTAAGAATAAACAATATATACAATGATAAAAACTGCATTTCATATTGGAATCATCCAAGATATCTCTCATTTAACAAACAAATCCATGTAAAATTACAGAACCGATTCTTCTCTTTCTGTTATTTTTCACTAATTGTATCTAATTTCAAATATATTTACAACATTAATCTTGAATTTAATAGTTTCCTGTATTAAATAGAATGGAAATATTTGTGAAATTACAGTAAATTTGTGGATGTATTTTAACAGTATTTTTATGTCATAAAATATTTATAAAGAAACTCAAAATATTGTGGTTATTCACATTTACAGATATTTAATTATATTTTACACTTTTCAAACACAAAACAAGAAAACATTCTCTTGTGTAAGATTTCTTGACATGAGGAATTGCTGCTATGTAGTTTTTGATAGTATGGCAAATAATTTTAGGTTTTGGACCAAATGAAAAAGAAGTTAAGGATTTATCAGTGACTAAAATAGTTGCCTTAGTTGCTTTAAGCAGCCACTATATAAGGATCTTTATAAGTGTCCCGATTGATTTATATTTCTGCTATCATCTGTCTTCTTGGAATCCTAAAACAGTTGCCAAATTTCAATCAACGTGACAGATACAGTGTTCTCCATGTAATGAATTTCTTTGTCTTTTCCGCTCTCTATCCATCCCTTTTTGCCGTCCATCATCCACCCATGTTTGCTGTGCTCCCGCTTTAAGTGCTGCTTCAACCACTCTGATTACTCTTTGTCATCCCGGCTCATTCACTGGCAGCTGTGGTTATTGCATTAGCCATCAGAGCTGCCCCTTCTCGTCTTTCTCTGTGCTCTCGCTCTGCAGCCCGTGGCAGCACTCTGCCTCCACCGTCCATCTTATTGCTCGCTAACCCTCTGCCCCCTCCTGCGACTGCAGCCATTAACTCAGTGACACAAACATACGGCTCTCATAAGGAGGATGAACTTCGGCTCGAGTTCAAGCCCTGTAACTTTAGTTGTGTACACAGAGGTTGTATGGAGTCACAGCAAGGTACCTTTAAAGATGGCAATTACATTAACTGTGTGTTTGTGCTTGCAGGATGTTCATAATCTCTGCTGCATGGTCTCCTTTGTGCTAATGCTTCATAGAAAATAAATGACTAACATACTAGACTTTTGTTATATAGTGTTATTACCTGAAAACTGAAGAGCTCTTTTGTAAGGTGAGAGCTGCTTTGTGACCAAAATGGGTGGAAATGTAACATTATTCTTAAAAAAAACTTTTTTTTCTTCTACAAAGGATAGAGGTAATTTTTCTTGATTCTGGCATTGCCCCTTCAGCTTTGGTGTAAAATGACAGAACATGTGCTCTGTGTAATTAGAGCATGACCTGCTAGAGCTGTTGATTCCTCAATTCATGTAAATTACCATCTTACACTCATTGTGCTGTAGTCTATTAAGCAAAACCGTTTAGCTCTCCATCACAACTTTTAAAAAAAATGCTCATTTTACTTGGTGTAAAGTTGTCTAGGTCATGTAACGCATCACTGGATCAGAAGTTGCCGTCCAACTCTGTTAGGTTAACAAGTACTAAGTCTGGCCGAGCTTCCAGGTGTGACACATCCGCTCACACACAAACACACACCTAAACCCCCGCTAGGCTTCCCCTGACAGCCCTTTATTTGTTACCGTGGGCTTATTAACGAGCACTCCAACTATCGCAGTCTTTCTTTCTGTGTCCCCACCCCTTCCCCGTCCCCAAAACACCTTTCTCCTCATTTTCTCTCCTCAGCGGTCACGTGGGTGTTACCTCATTAAGTTGATTTCCTCCCCACAGATTCATTACGGTGGAAGTATTTGCTGTATGAAATGGATGCCCTGTCCCAGATAGAGATGTCCCCTGGTCCGGCGCTAGTCCCTTGCCTCATAAACATCAGTCTCCCCTATGAAAATAGAAAGCTCTCCTTTGGCCACTGACGTCCCCACTGTTGTGGTTGCGGGACATTGTCAAGGATACTGCACCAAAAGTACGATGCTTTCCTATCGGCATGCTTGTTGACTCCGACTACACCTGGTGTGGTTAGTAGCATAGACTAAGAATTAATGGGACTGCTTTGCATTTATAAAGACAACCAAAAAGTTTTCTTTTTCTGATATTTCAGTGATGACTAGCTATTATCTTATGTCTTAAGCTTAATGCGATTCATTTAGGAACTTTGATTCAGTCTTTTTGAATGACATATACCTAGTTTTGTTTTTAGTGTTGCAATTTATGAAGTGTCTCTCTATGGATAAGGATATTCTAGGCTCATTGCTAGTTTATGATATACCTTAGTTTATCACTTGTCTTTATTATTATGAGTATCCCTCCTCTTCATACTGCCCATCCAAGGACATTTACACCTGATTATAAATCTCTGTAATGTTTTATATAATTGAAACTGTGGAAGCTTTTACTTTCCTTCTCTCTCTGCACACTCTTGTCGTTGCTCTTTTATTCCTCACCTCTCAAACACCGGCTGCATCGTCATCCTTTTCTTGGACCGTTCATGCACACACACGCAAACATGGCAAACTGCACATACACAGAAGTAAGACACACACACTTCTGTCATGACAAAATCAAAATAATCTCTTCTGAAGGAGAATGTTTATTCCTGCCTAAGAGATTATGACATGCTTGTCACAACACTGGCATTGCCTATCACTTTGCCTTTTCAGCGGCGAGCTGCACTCCGCGGCACGACAATGGACGTCTTGGATCAGTCGCGCAGCTTTAGCTTTGGACGTGTGCTGCCCAGCCTGGCGCGTAGCATGTATTTATTATTGTAATGCAAGAAATGAGTAAACAAGTTGAAATTGCATTCCTATTTGGAATGCCATCTCTTTATTTCTCTAAAACATCCACACAAACCTGCTGCCCCCTCTCTCCTTGTTGTTTAAGTAATTAACAAATTCCTAACGTTGACTTTCTCCAGGAAAAGCATTTCTGGCATTGTGTCTTGTCTCTTGTAGATTTAACAGGTGGCAGTGCATAATTTTTGGAGCTCATCATTTACATGGTCTGCCTTTATTACTGTTCTTAACACCACTTTTTAAAAGCTGCTGGCAAAAGCCTCTGAACAACTGAGAAATTAGAAAGTGACAAATGAATTCATTTGGCCCATCCTCCTCAATTCACAATCCTTTCATCAGTTTAATGGCTGCATAAAAGGAAAATATACATATGGCCACCACTGCTGCTGCCCCCAACTTTGAAAACTTTACTTATCTGATGTGTTTTTTGTTAAACGCTGCTTCCAGACTATAACAAGTGGAATTATTAATGTCTTTCACTGCATCGCATTTTTGACAGCAATCATCTGAATCATTTACTTTTTGCTCGGCGACTCTTGCTGCCTTTTATACAAGACAGAAACACATGCTCTCTCTCATGCAGATCTATTTCTTTTCCCCTGCTTCCCCCTTTCGCTTTCTCCTTATATACTACTTTCCTCTCCTCTATCTTTCACCCTCATTTCTCTCTCGCTATGCCCCCAATATAGTGCAGACGGGGATTTGAGTGACTCTGTCAAGCTTCTCTCTACATTCCCGGCCTGTGTTAAATTGGTTCAGAGCTTAAGTAGAGTGTGAGCCTGGAAAAATAAAAATACAAGCAGCACCTCGAGGCAAAGTGACCCTGGGTAGAAGAAAAAAAAAATCATACATACTGTATGTCCCTGACGAACACTCACACACACAAACACACACATACACAAGCTTAGAGTGTGAAATGTGCGTATGGCTGTATTGACTCTTAATCCACGGCAGTGTCTTCAAAGATCTTCCCTTTCTCCTGGAAGTGTGTGTAGCTGCTCTGATGCAAAGTGCAGGGTTGTTGACGTGTTGCAGAATTAATTTGGGACCAGTCAGGTGGCTCCCTGATGGTATTGTCTGATTGATAATCTAATTCGCCTGAAAGTATTGCACATTACTGTGTACCACTTGGCAAGCTACTGTAGCTAACTGCCTGGGGACCCAACTAAGAAGGCCCCTAACAGCATTAAGATATGTAATAAGATGCAGTTATATAAAATATGTTCCTTTTCCTAACAATAACTTTCAGAAAGCATTTCAAAGTGCTTCTTTTATCAAAGTCAAAGCATACTTGTAATGCAAATGTTAAGAAATCTGATGAAGAATAATGTAATTATAGTGGTGCAGGAGAAATCCACTGATGCATTAGTCATGACTGTGAGCAACAATTTATCACCAGATTAACTGCATTTACAGAAATCAGAGACATGTCAACCAGTCACCATGCAGCGCCATATGTCAATCCTTTTAGTCCTTAAAATATTGCCTGTATGATTGGTCATCAGGAATTCAAATTCCAAAGGAATCATTAAGACAGTTTAATTTCAATTCTACTGATCAGTTCCTAAACAAAATTCACTTGTGCTAACGAATAAACACTGTACTGCAACACTGCTGTATATCTACTAGCGTCCAGCTACACCATTACTCAGACAAGTTGAATTCTTGCATGTCTTCCAGTCTCCTAATGCATTTGTCTTAATAAATCATGAGTTAGCATTATTCCCAGTTAACCTACTTACTGAGAATGATGTGTTACTTGATTAACTGGTGAAAGGCACAAATTGTGTGATTGTGTTATAATAGTCACCTCCAAAACCCTTGAAAAGGACAGAAGTGGACTCCGCTATCGCTGCGGTAAGGTAGCCGAAGTAAACATGACAATATGAATCTGAAAATACAACATTGTTGCTATTATTATAATGACTTTAACATTTATCAGTTTAAGTAGCATTTTACACAACTCCTCTGTGAAGAATGCTGGAGGACGACTTAGTATATTACATGAACAAGGACTCTTTATCTCTCTTCTGTGACAGCAAACACAATATGCAGACTTTCAGTAACTAATATGCTTATCGAGGCACGTTATGGCTGCCTAAGGAACTTTACTGCCCTTAGAGCAAAGGTTTGATGTAACAGTGGCTATATTAATTAATATTAAAATATAGTTATTGTTTTCCTTGATAATCAGATATTGACAATGGTCTAGGAAGCAATCAGATCCTTTACTTAAGTAAAAGTACTAACACCTAAAAATTCTGAAAATATTACTGTAAGTAAAAGTATGTCAGTATAATCAGGAAAATGTACTAAGGCAGTATTTCATTATGATATCATTAGATTATTATTACTCATACATTGATGTAGAAGCAGGATTTTACTTTTGTTGTAACCTTAACCACCTGCCCCCTTAAAGAACTGGAATCGAGAATCAGAATCGTTAAAGTACAAACTACGCCCAACCCAGATAAACTGAGCAAAAAACGATCCAAAAACATATTGCACTTGTAATTTCGGAAGATTGCCACAAATGCCTCAATACTCCCTCCAGTCGGGCTTTTTACAGAACCACTTCCAGCAAAGAGACCCCAGAAAAATTAAAATAATACTGAGAGTACCATATAATCAGCCCAGCAATTTCATAATCAGAACCAGCCCAAAGATAAAACTTCAGCCGGCCTTGCAGTTCTTTATGCACTTAGCAATCATTGGCTGATTTGGATTGTAATAATGGCAAATCACAATTGGCACTTTTAATGCACAGTGTGAGTTTTTCGCTTTCGTGCCTTTTGTGTTTGGGTGCAGGTTATCACACAATTTAAATGATGCTAAAATGATGTAAAAATGGGATACATCTTTCATGTTCCCCAGCTCTGCTCACACCGTCGCTTCTTTCTGCCATTTTTTAAAATCTCTGCCTCTCTGTTTTTACCTGATATTGCGGGGAAGAGGGAGCCGAACAGTCCCTCCACTGTCCTGTGTAATGTGAGTTGTCAGATTATATATTTCCACTCTGCTGGCTGAATAGTTTGACCAGAGGGCAAAGAATGAACCCAGATTGACAACTTGCACAGCTCAGTGTGCTGCAGTAGCTGATTTGCCAGCTCTCGAGCTGACTGAATGATCAACTGAATGACTGCCCAGCTTCTCACACAGCTCTCTATTTGACCAAGGCACTCAAGCTACTTACTCTTTGAACACTGTTCTCACCAAAGAAGTCCCCAAATCAGTTCCACATCTCAGACTATATCTCAAACAAATGCTTTTCTCAGTACCTTAAGAAAACTTGCATTGCTGTTTGAAAATCCTCATAACACAATCTGCAAGCAACTTAACAACAAAGTGCTCCTAGATTATCTTTTGCATTATTTAGAACTTTCACATTAGTTTGCTTTATTCTAGGGTCATGTAACACATAAAATTTGCAAGTCTTTGTTTTTGCAAGTAAGATTCCACTCTTTTTACTTAGCTCTTGAAAATAAGAAACTGATTTCAGTTTGTTTCTTGCATCTGTCATAACACTGGCTTGAACAAGGTCAGATTTATGTGATTTATTTATTGGTTGTTCATATAGATGACCTAGTAATATACACACACTATCTGGAAATAACATTAGAGGCCACATGAAATGCAAATGTCTTTATGTAGCTTTTTCAGTGCCTAATAAATAGTGGGTTTGAATTGCTGACACTTAGATTTTTGTATATAAACAGAAGCCGTGAGAAAATATACTAACTGTGTAGAAAGCAAGGTGGCCTTCATGATATTGTCCTTTGGGACAAAAAGAATTATCTTTCCGTCACATATTTCATGGTCATTTAATGTCTTCAAAACATGAGGAGCTACTGTATCCCTGATATATTGAGTGACACTGTGCCCTTGGTGCTCATTATTAACGTCACAGGACGTGTTTGCATCATTGAGTCACCATTCTAGCATAAGTCGCTGACTATGGAGAGCGCTTTAATTCTAAGATCCAAAGGGAGTAACGACCCCACCAGCTGCCTCGGGGAAGTTATCAGTCCGTGTTATTGTTTTCAAGCAAGCTCATCCCACAAGATTTCCTCAGAGAACTGGAGCAGTATGGATGGATGCTGCTGACCTTTTTGTTTTCGCGCCTATGTTACAGGTGTAACTGCTGCTAGCGGGGACCGTAGCTTTCTCTCGTAGCAAGACTCCATCTGGTTAAAGTCCCAATGCTTTTCCTATGCCTGCTGGCGTCATGCACAGCAATGCTGCCAATTCAGCCACTGTAATTTACAATTTTCTCTCTAATTAGATTGAGTGTTTGTACCTGAGGGTTGAATTTTATTGTCTTACGTTGTTGCATACAGTACATCGTTGATTTTTAATATTTTTAATATTTTATAAGTCTTGTAATGAAAGAAGTTAAAAGTGCAGTTACTTGTTGTTTTTGCCTGACAGCATCCAGCAATTCAGAGTGAGTACTCAGACTGGCAGGA
>OMNN01103053.1:0-12508 GCA_900302755.1 Chromis chromis
AGCATTACCAGCTACACACACTAACAGTAGCCAGACACAGTCCCTCTATTTAGCCAAATGAATGTAAACTACTGTGACTAACCACATTCTCATTTCCTTTCCCCTGATATAGAAAATTAACTTTCGTGAAATGCAAAAGCTAATTTAGATAAGCCATGAAATCAGAGAGACATGTGCAGTGGCCGTTGTCGCCATCCAGCCCTGTGGTGTCTTTGTGGGGAATAGCAGAGAGTGGACGAGGTCATCAGCTGCATAATCAGAAGTGGACTAGTGACTGTGCATTAGTTTGGTATTGCCATGTTCAATCTATGCTGTCTGAACTGAATTGGATTCCAGGAGATTCTGAAGAGCAATCATCGGACACTGGTTTTGGTTATAAGGCCACTTAATGTTGCCAGGCCAGATGAATTCACGTCACAGACGGGGTCATTATGAAGCCCAGTCACCTTTCGTTAAGAAAAGATTCTAATGCCCCCATTGAAGCTGCTCTCCTGAGGCTTCTCATGTAAGTAATCATGATTGTAGATACTGAACCAGTGCCCTTGAAATAGCAAAGATGCCTCAACAGCCTATTTATGAGATGAGAAGTAGCAGTTTCAGGTTGTGAAATTAGGCTCTGACACTGTCTCATATCTGTATGAAAAGAAAAGGCTTCTCAACAACAACAACAACAACAACAACATCATTTTCTGCTCAGCCAGTAAGGTGCTACTTATCCACTTTCATCAGCATCAGCTGCATAACGTGCTGTGCTGTGACACATCGACCACTGTGGTTTGATTTTCAGTGGAATCCAAGGGGAATCATTATGCTTATTCGTCTTGTCATCACTGCTCCACTTAGCGTGCTGCCTCTGTGGAGACATCACATCGTCAGTGTGAAGACAAACTGTGGGCGAGACTAATGCACACTGCAGTGATAGATGGCAATTGTGACATATTCATTTTCTGTGTCATTAAACATTTATTTTAAGGCAGTTTTTAAGGACGAGGCAGTTTGTTCTGTTTGATAGCACTTTATAAAGGTATTGGCTAACATTACTATTGCTGTTAAGGAAAGCCTAGTGGCATAGTGCTTCTTGTGATTGTGCTGTTTTTGAGTGAAAACCTTGAACAGAACATTGTTTTTGCTTGACCACCATAGCTAGAATAACCTCCTGGGGGACCCGAGAGCAGAGATGAGTTGTTTTGCCCATACAGACTTCCACTATACATACACAGATAGCCAGAAACCAACCAGGATCCTAAAACTAAAACAATGAGTAATTAATTCAATTACTCAACTTTGGTTTATGATGAATTGATTTCATTTTTTAAGCATAAAGCTCAAAATTTACTAGTTAAATGTAAATATTTATCAGTATTCACAGTCTTTCATGACAGTCAACTCAGCATCTTTGAGTTGCTGAGTGTTGGACAAAGAAGACTATTTCAATATGTAAACAATTAGTCGATTATTAAGGAAGATTATTGTCAGATTTACTGAAAATGGAAACAACAACAATAAACAACAGTAGTTTTTTGCAGTCTTCGGCAAGTGTTATACTTTGTACGTCCACAAATATATGAGGGTTCGTATGACACAAATTTTGTCACCTGCCCAAATCCACTGTGCTGTGTCAGCACTGGGGAACGGTCTAACTGAACCTCCTTATCATTCTGCTAGGGGACAGAATACGCCCTGGAAAAATCACTATCGTCTTGGGTGATGCTGGCCTCACCACCTGCTGTCCTGCCATCCCCACTCCCAACCCAACCAGTCGAAGCAGATGGCCGCCTTCCCTGAGCCTGGTTCTGTCAGAGGGTTTTTTCCCCCCCTCCCTATCCTAGGGTTTTTTTTTTGGTTCCTTCCCTCCGTCGCTGACGGCTTGCTCATAGAGAATCCAAAAGCAACTTTGGATTGTTGTTTTCTGTTTTCTGTTCTTCCTTACTATGTTAAGCGCTATGAGATGACATGTGTGTGTAAATATGGGCTATATAAATAAAATGGAATTGAATTGAATTGATGCTCAGCACGAGATATAGCAACCATGCACCTGCAAAATAGTTTGGGGGGAACTGTTTTGGTGAAACATTTGCACACAGGGAGGCAGACACTGTCATTAAAATGGTTCATTTACTAAATAAAACAAACAAAAATGTTCAGCATGTAGGTCGCTGCTTGGAGGTTGTTGTGAACCTGGACACTGTACTTGTAGGGTTGCAGATATCTGAAGAAATTTGAAATCAGTCATTAAATAATATGTAAACCCAAACAATAGTGTGTAAACTTGGAGCTTTTTATGACCCCTAGGCAGTCTGCCCAAGTTAATTATCCATTTCTTGTTGACAACTAGTTTGGCCCCATCATTCCTTGAAAATCTTTTAAAAATGTAACCAACTGATAAAACTGTCACACATTTTTGACAACAGAGCCAACCTCATTAACTGTTGATGTTACTCATGCTAAGCGCCATACAACTCAGAAATTCTGGGGAAAACATAGTTTGGCTCAGTGGATGTAGGTTGTGGGTATAAGTCTGCCACTGGCAGATCATTTTAGTCAGCATTCTCCCCCTCTTTCACCAACTGTGTGTTACCATTTTTTTTTGCAACAACAGTAACCTCAGGACAGCAACCTACCAGACTGGAAATGAAACTAGAATTGAAAGTCGTGCTGAAGTTTTGGATCATGCAGTCTGGCAGTTCTGCTACTTTTTACAGGGGATTCTCCATTTTAGTGACAGTGCTCGTCTCCCTGTGTGCAAATGTTCCATTATAAGAATTCCACACAAAAGCCACGACCTTCACTTGGCCCTGACCACGGCAATTGTGATTGGCTTAAAGGAACACAAACAAGCCAGAGCGTTTTCTCCCCTTTAATAGAGTGATAGCGAGGTGCAGCCAGACCGTTATGTTCTGGGCTGCCTAAGCAGGACTACGGAAAATGGCTGAGAGGAACTGCAGAGTGAAGTGATAATTCTTTGCAGGTTCATTAAAATGAGTTACACATTATCACTTGATCTACTGTTAACATATAATACAATACATTATATTACAGTATTGATTAGTGCAGCTTTAAAATATTCTGAAATCAAAAAACACCAAAGTATTATATCTTTGTAGCACAAATCAGTCATTATTAGCTGCAAAATGAATTCATTTGTGTGTGTGTCATTATATCAATCTATCTGCCATCCCTTTGAGTTTGCCTCTGAGAAAGTGAAGGGTGGTCAATTACACGTCTCTCATCATAGGACTCCTCCTTGTTAAAAAGGGGCCTATTAAAATGAAAGGTGGTCTGCTCAAAAACATGTCTTCTTCCTACTGTAGATGTTTTTTGGTTCTTTGTTCAGACATATAGTGCAAGTGTAGATGTTGCTCTTTAAGCATAAGGTACACTTGCACTATATATGTCTGAACAAAGAACAAAAAACGTCCGAAAAGGTGGTCTGTTGGAGCATGGCCATCACTTCTGACTTTAAATACACACAGTCCTCTCTGAGGTAAAAGCACTTTTTAAAAAAAATCCTTTTTGATGACACAATCAGAGGTGAATGATGATTATAGTAATAGAAGATAGGAAGCCAGGCTTTCTCTCATGCTGCCCAGCAGAAAAAAGCCATCATCAAAAAGGCATCTGTGTCTATCTACAGGCGGTAGTTTAACCAAGACAGTTTACTCTTGAGCGATACCTTGAAGTTCTACCAGACAGCCTTCTTTCTCATCTGGAGAGCCTGGTCGAATACTGAACGCAGAAGGATTGGATAATGCCCTCCAGATAGAGAAGGATGGATTTCTGATCCAGAAAATAGAAAATAGCCCAGTTAAGGACACACTTCTGCACTTCTACATCTCCTACATCTACACTGTAGAGCTAAACACGTGTCACGGGCTTGTAGAGGCAATCACAGGACAAGTGTACTTTGTAAGAACTATACAGCCTGACTGACTTTTATTCTTACCACTTCAGCACACTGCGCTGAGGCGGCAGAGCAATTGTGAATGTATCTATTGCATTTGAAACAGCGATAGGGTGCGGTCAGTTTAATTTCTAAACCCTCCTTTTCATGCAGAGCAGTAATAATGATAACACTGGAAGATAAAGGCTGGGATGCACATGAGCATTCATGCAGAAATTTTCTTATTAAAGAACTGTCGACACCATAGTGCAGTGCACCTGCCCTTTGAATTGGGATCCACATTTCCAGAGACAGGGACTTATTGAGTTTGCTCATCAGCAGTAGAGAGAGGCAATGAAAAACACCCCTCCAATTTGTGCTCGGTGTGAAAATAAAGGAGACCTCAGGCAGGGAGAGTGACCTTTAGTGGCTGGGTTTTAACCAGCCCGAGCAAACAGGCTCACAAACACAGCAGAGACATGTTTCTTATTCAAAAAGCAGAAGTACACTGCAAGCTCAATGAAAACTGGCAAACTCAAAGACCAAAATCCCATGCTGTAGTAAAATCATCAAAGCAGAATTTCAGATGCAGTGTTATGTAAAAGTCTGGGCAGCCCTGTTCAGAACTGAGTAGAAGATGATCTGATCTCCAAAACACATAAAGCTGAAAATGAACCATTCTTTTCAACATTTTAAGCAGTGTGCATTGCATTGCAACATTTTAGAATGAAAAAGAAATTTGAACTCTCAGATAACTAACGAAGGTCTCTGACCTTATTGGATTGTTAGGACTATGGCTTACTCACAGTCATTGCTAGGAACAGCCAGGGGATTCATCTTTCAAAGCTTTTCAAATACACCAACTCCTATAAGCTTGTCCCAACAGTCAGCAGCCACTGGTTCCTCTAGACAGTTGCTGAGCACTTTGAACATGAAAATAATCTGCAGAAGGCTATAAGTTTCTTCAGTTCCTAATGCACTTAAAGCTGGAGTAGAAAGTATTCTTTGGCATCCTCGTAGTTTCAATCATAGCATCTGGACTTCATTTCACCTCTCATCCAAGAGGCTTCATCAGCTCTTCAGTTTCTCGAGGACGTTTTCACCTCTCGAGAGGTGAAAACGTCCTCGAGAAACTCAAGCAAGTCCAGATGCTACAATTGAAACTACGAGGATAACCATGACCTGGATGACTGAGAACCTTCACAGACATATTTTTTGGCACCATTGAGAAGAGAGGAAACTAGACTTCTTATCTGGTTGGGGAGGGTAGACCAGAGAGTGGAAGGGTGGATATTTTCAAATCCTCCCTACACCAGCTTTAACCAAAGAACCTGAACACTTCCTCGACCAATGATCATCTGGCTCTTTAGCTTCTGAATGCCCCATGATGTTCACTAAACAGTCAGTTGATTACAAATCGAAATCAGGATTGAAACAATGCAATTAGCAAATCGCACGTTACGCAGAGCATCTGACTCAGGGTTTAAACCGTCATATCAGTGGCTTTACCTATTCATGCTGCCTTCCTTGTGTGACGGTCACTCTTTTGATGACGTCTCACATGGCAACGCTAAATCACATATTTTAAATCTATTACACAGTGATTAATGAACTGAAGCCTGACTTTGAAAAATGATATCACAAATCAAATCGCAGTATCTGTCAATTAGCTATTCTCCTCAAATCGTTCAGGCCTAATGTTCACCAGCTGGACAATGAGTTTGACTGTCTGTCTGGTGCTGGTCTGTTAGTGTACAATGGGTTTCTCAGAGCTGCTGCCAGCTGTGTCTGAAACTTAGTGAAGCTGAAGCAGACAGCAGAGTTGTAAAAAACCAAACAATGTGTTCAAAGATACGAAAAAAAAAAAAACATACGAGAGAGCTGCATGATTTGGGTTCATCACTAATAGCCTCCCTTTTCATATTACACATAACCATTGGACCCACTGGTAATGTAAGAATATTGCTTAAGGCAGCTTTAAGTACGTTGAAGCTAACATACCTGGAACGTAACTGCAGTAACATGGTGTTTAGCTGTAGCATTAGCACCGGAGTTTGCTCAGATTCCCAGAACAGTGACTGATAATTGTGACACTACCCAAGTTTCCATTAATTTTGGGGTCAAAGGTCAAGGTCGCAGGGCTACTTAGTGCAAAATCCCCTTATAATCTACTGTATAAGCTTGCAATGATAAACTTTGGTATATCTAAGGGTAGGACTACCACATTGCACCTCTTGGCCTTACACTTGACCTTTGACCTACCCTGGTCACCCATTAATTCTGGGGTCAAAGGTCAAGGTCACAGGGCTACCTGCCATGTTTAGGAAGGCGTCCGGCGTGGGTCTGCATCTCACTTGAGTGCATTCTAGTTTGTTGAATCTGTTTCCATTGCATTTTGTTTTTAGCAATTGTTTTAGCAATGTACCAACATTTGAACCTTTTTTTTTCTTTGCTGTTATACTGTCTAAATATTCTTAGAGACTTACTGGCCAACGCACTGATGTGATTTCCAGGATATAAGGTTTTGGAAAAGTCTGATCTTACACAAAGGACACAGCTGTCACTGCATGCACACCATGAACTGAAACATTTCCCCCTCAGATGAAAATGGAATAGTTTATATCCATGACTGCTATCTCAAATGCTGACCTACAGCTAAGACTTTCATCTTCTAATGATAGTTATACTGCACTAAAGGGCCCGTCCCTGCTGACCTCAGATCAGTTTGATTTCTGCTCAAGGCAGGGAGTCTGGCTTTAGGCTGAGTGTGCTGCAGAGCTCTCTTTCTTTGAGCTGACTTTGTATTAAAGGAGCCTCAAAACAGGCCAGCAATAAAACTGTTTGCCTGGCATCATTTCAGAACATCCCTTTGTTATCAAGACTCCCACTGATTGAGAAAACTGCACAAAACAAACAAACTAGTCCTGCTTATGAGCAACGATGGTGCTTGGAAAGTGCAGCTCTGAACCATTTCCATAACTTCAGGTTTAAATTTTATGGATTTCAAGTCAAAAATAAACAAAGGCTTGGATTCTGAGAGAAGCTCCTCAACTAAAGAAGAAACATTCGTCTGTAAAAAACCACTGGAATCAAATCTTTAGTCTTCAGTTTAAGGCTGATCTGTCCTGACTCTGCTCTGAAACCAGGTCTAACTCTGAGATCAAAACATGCAGTATTCATGAAAGGTAGAGCGGTAGAATAAGCTGCACTGCAGAGACGTGGCTTACCATCATCCTTTACCAGCACCTCCTTCTGGCACATGTCCTGCACATTCACGGTGCAGTTGACGATGAACTCTGGCGTGGAGCAGTCGTGTGTCATCTCCTCACACTGGTAGCACTGAATCTGCAGAGCCAGCCCTGCAACACACACACACACACGAAGCCAACGCAATTATTCACTCTGCTCCCATTATATCATTGTCACCGGGTTAGATTGCCTCCACCACCAGTAGGAGTACCCCTTGACCATTTTTGATTGACATACTCAATTTATTTTCTCTGGAATCATAAATAAAAATGTGTTGCAAAAGCTTCATCTCAAAGAGAGTTTCATTTTTGGTGAATATTCTAACTTTTGGTTGCTCCTGCTCCGACCGTTTCAAACTGATGTGACAGATATGCTCAATTATTTAGTTGTGTTTGCGTTGCTGCTGGTGAGTTTATCTAAGCAGCACGTTGTTGCAACATTTCATCATGTCTTGCTTTGATAGTTCATATTCGTCTGTCTCTTCTGAGAAACGGACTTGTTTATGGCGAACTCACTTCACTGAGTGTCCTTCAGGGTACTCATTTATTTGAGAGGAAGGGTAAACAGTTTTCCATGAACCACTAGAAATGCACTAGTCCTGAATACACGGACTGGTTATCAGTGTTGACTTTCAGTGTAGAGCACTGTTATGTAGGTATTAAGGTTTCTGAATTAGACAGTAGAGTCCCTATTCTGTGTGTTCAGAATGGTCTTTTATTAGTTTCATTGATGGAAAAAAAGAAAGGACTTCTCAGATGGTAAGGTAAAAGGAGTCACACACTGGAAATGAGGCTGAATGTGAATGACAGTGTATTAAATCATCACATGCCATATTGCACTTTTGGTCAGAAGTAAATCTTTACATGTCACTGTTGCTCAAATGTGCAATAATCTTATGTTTAAAAGCAGTCAGCTTACATAAAACATACAGTTTCAATTTACAATCGTAAATATATAAGATATGTACAGCTGTGTGACACTAAAGCTACGTTTTAATATTATTTTTTCATTCACTATCTGTATCTGAGAACCAACATCCAGATGTTCCAGCAGCACAGACGCAGGTTAAGGGGTAAGAAAATCACATTCGCACAAGATGAAATAAATAAAACAAGTAGAATTCAACAAAATATAATATGAATGAAAACATACAGATTAAATTAAAAATCTATGTAGATTATATGCATTACAGTGCCTCAGATTTTCTCTGTTATTTCTGCAAATATTTGTGCAGAAGAGTGCAGCAGAGCCTCTCTGGTTGCCACGTTAGGGAATAATGTGCCAAGCAGAACTGTGCATGTGTGTAAATGTTTGCATTATGTATAATAATGTAAACACACAATAGATCGGTCATACAACACTGAGACACAAATAAAGTAGAAATCAAAGTGAATGAGGTATGACATATAGTGATGACACAGTTACATTATATAATAGGATGCATCTTCATCCTTCAGCCTCCCAACTGAAAACATAGCAGTTCAAATGTTACCATATAAACATACCAATATGCCACTCTGAAGGGGAATATTTGCACTTTCGCTTCTATTTGTCATACTTAAATAACAATTTGAATGCATGTGATTAGCAATATATACTATAAACATCTTTTGGTGAAATGCTGCTCCTGTTTGAGGATCTGAATAATTCCTCCATCACTGCCCAAATAAATCCCATCAGCAGACTTGACACAAGGAGCTCCTCTTCTCTGAGCTGCTGCGGAACATTGTAGAGGACTGAGACAGGCGTATTTGACTGGGTAAAGTGGGGTCAGATTGGACTCTATACGTTGCTGATCATCAGTCTCTATCAAAACTTACCTGGATCGTTTGAGGCGCACAGGAGCGCAGCGCCACAGTCAGCTTTTGGAGAACAACAACCTCTGACAGTGAGAATAAAGAAGGTGTGTCACCTACTTTAATCTATCCAAATTTGAGTTTCCCATTATTGTAATAACGAGACATAACCAGAAATCTGCTCAACTTTAAAAAAAAGAAAGACGCGTTGGATCAGCGCGGATCTCTCCAAGCTGTGCGCTCTGCGCCTCCCGCGTTACCAAAAATCAACACCTTCTCCTTCGGCGGTTTCTGCGCTCCTTCTCCACAAACCAGCGGCTTTGGAAGTTTGGGTGTCAAAACACAGACTAATAAATCCCGTGAAGTGATGGGAATGGAAAGCTTTGAATCCATACCTGAGCTGGAGAAGAACAGGAGCAAAGTTGAGACAGTGAACAGCAGCATTGTCCGCTTAGTGTGACTCCGAGCAGGACCATGAGAGGCGGGTGTGCGCCGGCTCGGAGCTGCGGACACAGAGCAGCTGGCAGCCTGGCATTGTGAGCTGACACCTCCTGCGCTGCTACTGCTGCAACTCTCTTATCCGCTGCTCACGCACGACCACACGCGTGTGCACGACTGTATCATGGACCACGTGATTAGACACGATGGTGAGAAAACTGTTACCTGGTTTCTTAAATGCTCTTATTTTTATTTGACATGGATATTTTACATTCTATTTGTTACTATTCTTTAAGTATCTTCAAGTATCAAAACGTTCCTAACCAACAGGAGCCAGCAGCTGTCTTCCACTGTCCCAACCACCCTAAATCCTTCTTACTGAGCCAAATAACTCCAGAATCTTTATTGGCTTTATTTATAGCTCATTATTTAACAAGAATTAGACTATAAACCCTACTGATTTAGTGCTCTGACCTCCAAAGTCCTCTATTACAGTTTTATCTCTCTCTGGACTGAAAGTCATTGTTTATTACCATCTCCATTTTCCACTTTGACCCGATAGAGAGACTCCATGAAAGATAAAACCTTCTATCCACCTTTGTTTGTAAAATCATTTTCATTCATTGCAAGGAATGAACAAAAGTTGAAGGTAGATCAGAGGTCACAGACTGACACCATGTCTGGAAATCTAAATTCAAAGCTTGAAGCTTTAATTTGACACCAATAATGAATGTCACTGTGAATGTTGAAGTTAAGATCAGAACAGTGATTGTGCATTTTAATATGACATGCAAAATACACCAATCAGCCAATTAAAAACACTGAAAGGTGAAGTGGAAAATCATTTTGTTGCAAGTTTCTGCTGAAAACTATTGGATCCGGTTACTTTAACATGTATAAGATACCAAAACACTCACAGTATAAGTAAATATGACCATAGCTAGAATATCCAAATAGCCGCAGCTGGTGAATAATGAGTATATTCATTTTCAGCCCCGATGAAACCATGATTATCATTCATCTGCATAAACCAAAACCAAAAGATAAGACTGGCGTTAGACATGTCAGCACATTACCCAGGTTACCTATCCCGTTCCTCGTTTCCTGCCTGTGGTATTCAGCCCCAAGCCCACTGGTTCCTACTAAAGATGTGAATCTTTAAAAAAAAATGGTTCTAAAATAGGAAATAATGAGTCATTTCCTTCAACAACCTCAGAGTTTAAGTAATTACAGTAACAAGATGGTGTGTTGTGATTTGACTCCAACTCCAACTTCAGCTCACTGATGTGTTTTTAATGGTTTTTGAACAACAGTGGAGCTCTGTGGCACAGAGGAAGAAAGGCTTTGGAAACACACAGTGCTTGTTACTAAGATCAGCTGTTGGTCTTGTTTTTTGAATGTGTTTTAATGACTAAAAGAAAAACGCAGAAAATGCCAAGTATACTGCACATGGATCAGCCACTACATTAAAACCACCAGCCTACTGGCTCCTCCTTGTGCCACCAAACCAGCTCTGTTCTGTCGAGGCAGGGACATGGTTCCACTGGGTGGGTGTCTGGCATTGACACATGATCCTTGGGACTTGAGGGTTGCAAGGTGGGGTCTTTGTCGTTCAGGCTTGTTCTGGTGTATCCTGTTGATACTCAATCAGATTTGAATCTGGGGAATTTGGATGATGGTTTTGTCGGGTTCCTTGTGCTGTTCCTGAACTTTTTTTGAGGTGCAGTGGGGTTCATTGTCCTGCTGGGGGATGCTGCTGCTGTCAAGGAGTATCATTGTGTAGCAGTAAACCTGACACTAAAGAGAGAGCAGAGAAAGGAACAGTTTTAATGTTGACAGCAGTGAAGTGATTGGCTCACAGACAGGGACTGGAGTAGAATCTAATTGGTTGAACTGAAGAAGGAGCACCGTCAGTCAGCTGATGTCATGAGTTATCCTCCAAGAGCCTCAGAAGGTGGAGTTGGGAAGGATGTAACACCTGAGCTGCTCATGTTCTTCCAGAAGTTGGTCTTGCTGTGTGTGCAACTCATTCAGTGGCACACAAATAAGCAAAAGTGCTAATAAACAGATTACTACTCTTACTGTGGATGTGCTGAGCCGCCCTCTAAGATTGGAGGTCAGTGTGAATGTTTGGAGTCAGAAGTCTCACTACAGGCAGTGTCTGTGAAGGTTCTCAGTCATCCAGGTCATGGTTATCCTCGTAGTTTCAATCGTAGCATCTGGACTTGCTTGAGTTTGTCGAAGATGTTTCACTTCTCATCCAAGAGGCTTCATCAGTTCTAACTGACTGGTTGGGAGTTCCAGAATCTGGAACTCCCAGATGAAGCCTCTTGGATGAGAGGTGAAACGTCTTCGACAAACTCAAGCAAGTTCAGATGCTACGATTGAAACTACGAGGACACTACAGGCGGTGTTCCAGTTAAAATGTACTGGACTGCACCATTAGGAACAGAAAGAGCAAGAGAAGGTAAATAAATAGAATAAGTCTTAGATAGTGTTCATTAGGCCACCATTCACCGGGCCTTGTGTTCTCCTGCTCTCCTTTCCTAACCTTAAAGCTGTGTCTACACTGACGGTGTTTTAGCCATAGTCCCACAGATGGAATACATTCATTTTTCATCAATCCAGCTGTCTGCACTGGCTGTGTAATGGATTTCCTCACTCTGTATGCCTGTAAACATGACCTGAAGCGTATTTTATACACACAGCTACAGTGACTGGACTGGCTTCCAACTCACAGGTCTACAAGTGAATATTGTGCCTGAACACACATTGTGTGGACACACATGGAGCAGTGGAGCTGCTGCTGCTCTGCTAACATGCTGCTCATACTTCATCTTCTGTGTGGACATGGTGAAACCGTAACATAAACTACAATTTAGCTATCTTTGTCTTTCCATAATGTTAGACCCTAACCCTATCCCCCTAACCCTAACCTGAGCGTGCCTCAAAGCGAGGACTTACACAAAACACATCCATTATTACAGGCCTGTACGTCTGCTTGCCTTATGTCAGCACATGTAAGCACATATCACATCCAACCTCCACACTCGCATCAAATCTTAATCAAATCTAAATCAAAACCAAAACATGTCAGCCTGTCTACAAGGGATCAAGTCCGCATCAACAAAACAAACAAAATAAA
>OMNN01103054.1:3883-24033 GCA_900302755.1 Chromis chromis
CTTGCAGCCCCAGTCCTCAGCCCACACACAGCCTCTCCTGCCCCCTTTCTGCAGGCCTTGGCCCCCTGCACACCCCACCCGCAGTAAAACAGGGAGGTGGATCAGCGCCGTTACCCCTGACTCCTCCACCTTCCTCCCTGGGGGCGAAGAGAGGGGCGGTGCCACCGATGCTGCCGCCGGTTCAGGGACACTGTTTCCACCGAGGGTCTCTGTCCAGTTTACCTTCACTTAACAGCGACACACTGAGTCCACTGGGCTGCCTGGACTCTGGGAAACATGCAGAGGGAAGCAAAGGATCTGGAGCCAGGACGCATAATGGTAGGTTTGAACAGAAAGCTGGGGTGTCTCTGCTGCTTTTCAGGAATATGTTCTACGATAGAATATGTAGAGATGTGTCAGTCTCTACAGCAGGGTGTCAAACTTATTTTAGTTCAGGGGCCACATACAACCCAATTTGATCTTAAGCGGGCCAGACCAGTAAAATCATAGCATAATAACCTATAAATAACAACTACTCCAAACTTTTCCCTTTGTTTTAGTGCAAAAAAAGTACATTCTGAAGTGTTTATGCACTTATTTTTGTTAAATTTCTTAAGAACAATAAGTGCAATTTTAACAATATTATGCTTCAGTTTATCATTTATACATGTGCAGTACCACTTACAGATCACTTTGTATCTACAAAGGCACAAAACATTTAGTCACAGGCATCTAGGAACTGAACAACTTGTCGAGATCTAGAAATTATTTTAAATTTACAGTTTTACAAATTTACAATTTAATTACAGTTAATGTCTTTACTGTAATTTTTACACTTTGCAAAGTCATCCTGCGGGCCAGATTGGACCCTCTGGCGGGCCGCTTTTGGCCCACAGGCCGTATGTTTGACACCCCTGCTCTACAGGTTCAGTCTCTTCAACATAAAGCACATTGTCTTCCTGACTTTAAATACACAAACCCACAAGTTCCAATGTCCTTTAGCAGCTGGATAAGCTGGGTCCACATGAGAGTTTTTCACACTGCACCTTCAGAACTTGGTGACTGTGGCCATCTTTCCTGTTTTATTTTTCTGCATTGCTGTACTTTGCATTTGCTTTTTTGCAGCCATCAGCCTCTTGATAAGCCCCTTTCAGACATGCAGTCCTCTCTGTTAATCTGACAGCATCTGAACATGTCTAAATCTGCAGCCTGCTCACTTTTCAGTAAAAGTTGCGACGGCAGTTTTACCAGGTCAAACCTAATCCCTCCTCCAACACAGGACAAGAATCAGAATGATCAGAATCACAGTAATTGTTTTTACCATATAGGTTCTCACATACATGAAATTCGACCTGCTGTTTGGGTTCATAACAGTAAACTCTAACATATACACATAAGAAAATGCAGGATGCCGTCACTTTAACAGATTAACGAAGCAGCAATGTTGCATATCTCATGTCTGAAAGGGGCTTTAGATTCACTCAACAGGTTTATATTAAAAGGAATGTTAAACTGCATGTTAGTCAGTTGCAGCTCGTAGTTTAGTGAAGCTTTTCTATGTTTATGTTCTCTGAAACCTGTTCATTCTTACTGTTTTCTCTTTCTTCTCTTCCTTCATGCATGAACCTAAACCCTCTCCCGTCGTCCTTTCACCTTTTCATCCTTCCTCTTCTCCCATTTATTCCTTCCACCTCAACAAACCGTCTCTCTAACCCACCGACCATCGCACTCCTAACACCTCCCCTCCCCGCAGCGCACCACCTCTCTCCCCAGGCTCTCAAATGGAGGGAGTACCGGCGCCGAAACCCTCTGGGGGTGGAGAGGGTGTCGGGGGGCCACTCTTCTGGTGGCGTGGAGGCCAGGAGGGGTGGGGGACCAAGACCCGCCCGACGCAATGTGTTCGATTTCCCTTCGACCCACTCTGGCCACTCGCTGGGACGCCTCAATGGTGCTCATCACTGACTTAGAAATACTTTTTTTTATTGGGTTAAAGGGTTTTTTTGTCTTCCAAAGTCAATGTGAACTTAATACCTCTAGACTTAGACTTTTTCTGATTTGGTTTGTTCTGTCTGCACTGTAACCGAAAGGTCTCCTGGAAAACTAGACACCGATCACCGCTCAATTGGAATATTTTACATGCTTCCTTCTTGACATTTTCCTCCTTTTGAAAAAGAGATTGCATTTATTTAGCAGCTGTAAAACGTTTAGAAACAATCACAATCTGTAAAACATGGTATTTTTTAACTCAGATCGAAACGATAAAGTGAAAAGCAGCTTTAAACGATCGCTCAGTGTTGTACTACCTAAGTGAATCTGAGAGAAATTGGACCTTTGCATCATTTCAGCTTATTGAATGTTCATTTATGTACTTTATCTGCTTTTTATTGCTGTTTTGAAATACAAAATATAAATATAGATACAGTACAAAGGTCCAAAGATTGCTGTTTGTAGGTTTTAAAAAATATATTTTTCTTTCTTTTCTTTTTTTTGTTTAGGGCAAGAAATTAAATCTATTTCTGCAAAATGCTATTTTAACAAGACTTTAACTAAGCACAGAAGCATATAAGGACCATTAAAACAAATAACAATACAAATATATATATATAATAATAACCTTAACCCTAGGAAGAAAGAAAGACAAAAAGAGGGAAAGAGAGGTAAAGGAAAGAAAGGCAGAAAGAAAGAAAAGAGGGAAGGAAAGAAGAAAAGAAAAGAAAGAAAAGTAGATAAAGCATTACAAAACAGATATCCAGTCTTGATAAACTCTAAAGATTAGGATGTTTTCTTGATTCAATGTCTACAAAATGGACAAAACATCAGACAAATGAAGGATTTACAGCGGTAATGTACACAATCCAACTCACTGAAGAAGTGGCAAATATGTCAGAGGTCTTTCCTAAGTTGTCTAAAGATTCCTGAACAGTTCTCGTGTTTTTAAAGTGTTGGTTTATGTGACTCTGATCATGTGTGTTTTTGTCTTTTCAGTCGGCCAGTCGACGAAGCTGCAGCAGAGCTACAGCGACTTCCTGCCGGACTATTTCTCCCTGACGGAGAAACCTCCCGAGGAGTTCTGTCTCTCCCCCGACGCCTCCACGTCCTCTTCCTCCTGCTCTTCCTCGCAGTCGCAGATCTCCATTGACCTGACGCAGAAGAGAGGTGAGGCTCAGTTAGTGCATGTTTGTGTTAGAGTCCGCGGGAAGTCTCTAAATATTTAATAGCTGAATGCTAAATGGCGCTATCGAGCTGTCGGAGCTTCAGTTTATCGTTTCAATTGTAGGAATCCAGTGCCAGCTCCAGCACTCAGAGCTGTACCGCCTGAACAAACATAAACCTCGGTATTCATTCTGTCTCTCTCCTCTGAATCCCAACACTCACAGGCAGGTTTGAAAAGCCAAAAGTGCCAAAATGACAACATTTATCACAGACAGAAACTGTAAAAACTGAAAAGAAATGTCATATTTCAACTGTTAAACCTAAAAAACTGGATATTTTGTCAAAATCTCTTAAAGCATTTGCCAAAAATGAACATTCTGCAGTCCTTGGTGACACTGTGAAGCTATGATTAAAACGAATGAACAATCTAAGTAGTAAAAATAAGTAGAGGTGCCATTTTTCCCCCAGTATTAGTTACATCTGTGGACACTTGGAAAAATGTTGTACATGTTGATTCCAGGTCTTTATAAACATTTTTTGTAACCTAATCAAAGAAATATAACTTTCATTTAATCTTTTTCTAAGTGTAATAGCATTCTAACTGTGTCATACTACATTAGACACTAGTTCTCTCTACTCCTAGCTCACTCTCTGCATCTCTACAAATTATAAATTAGGCATAATGGTTCTTTATTTGACACTATTCTAAAATACAGACAAACCTCCAGCAGGATGACGTACTGTATTTCATAAGGAGCGTCTTTCTGCGTACAGGGAGCCACAAAAACTCTGTGACTAAGAATTTCTGGTGCACTGCTGCATTGCAGACCGAATCAGATAAAAATCTCACGTTACTGTTTTTGACACTCGCACTTTCAGATCACAGTTGTTAAAGAGAACAGGGAGTGACCTGATGCTGCTGAAGGGTCCTTGAATCGAGAGCCTCTCACTGAGTCATCCGAGGCCTCTTGATGCAGCAGGAGGGTTTTATAAGGCCAGTGATTAGTATGCGAGGGTCAGCTAGGGTCTGAGTGATGTAAATTCCATCATCTGCCAGTAGTATGCATGTGCTGAAGATCTACTGCTCATGTATGAAACATGTCCTCCAAGCTGACTAGAAAGTAGTATAAAAACAACAGCTACTCGTCTGTGCTGGGAGTATAATCCTGTTTTAATGAGGACACAGATCATCCGGCTTCAGGTTGATCATCCAGGTTTACTTCCCAAACTCTACACTGCTGAAGTCTCCCTGATTCTAAAACTGTGGACCAGATTCTTAAAGCACTTTTCACCTTTGTCTCACATGCACTGTGTCCCAGAGACGTGTTGTTTATCCCACAGATGCCAAGAAACATCTAGTAAAGTACTTGTTGCATCGTTGTTTTTGTAAATGTTTTGTAATCTTCATATTTAGATTTCGACATCAGTACATTTTGTCTCGTGTTCTCAGCAGTTTGATTGCAGTCAGATCCCTAGAAGACAGTCCCAGCTGCTGATTTCATAAATAATTGCTGCTTATGTAAATCTGTAATAAATTAATGGCGATGTGGAGCACAAACCATGAACAACACAGTGAAATGTGAGGTAAACTTTGGTATTAATGCCTCTAACCTCCCTGCAGGGTAAATAAACCATATCATGATTTCTATTATTGTTCATTTAAGATTTTACTGGGTTTACATGGGTTTACTAGAATCCTACATCAAGTTACAGCCACTGCAAAGACACTGCAGTGTAGTTAAATAGGTTACTTAACAGCCTCTCTCTTTGTCCCCTTCACTCCGTCAGGTTTGGTGAAAGCCGTGAACACAGCGGTGGATCTGATCGTGGCTCACTTCGGCACCAGTAGAGACCCGGACGTAAAGGTAGGAGGAGAGTTTGGTGCTTCAGATTCACAAATACTGCAACTGACCGCTGAGTGCTGGTTCTGAAGGTTGATTCTGGCTCACATGGGAACATTCAGAAGCTACGAGGTGTGATAAAAAAAGTTCTGATACTAGAACGGTCATGAGTCAGGAGACAAGCTTTTGTGGCCACTGGTAGATCTGTATTTGTGATTTCACCATGGATCTTAAACTAGAGCAGAGAGAAAACATCCCATTCTGTGTCGGTCAGCAGCTGAGATGACAAAACCTTCATGTGGAGAATCATTATTGGTGATTAGAGGTGGGTCTGCAGCTACCAGCAAGAGAAGAAACAGCATTTTTTACTGTGGAAGAACCTGGAGAAGATGCATCAGGTCAAGAGTGTTGTCTTCTTGAACATCATTTTGCATTGTGAATCCGTCGTCCAGGGTTGAACTGTCACGATAGAGTTCTGACATCCTGAGGTGTCCGAGGGGGAACATTCGGCATAAACACCCTGAGCTGTCGAGTGATGGCACATGGATGCTCCAATGCGTTGTGCGGCCCATTTTGCATGGATTATTTGGCCACAACGACACAATCGCCACTCTCCAACCTGCTCTACTCACCAGATTTGCCTCCCTGCGACTACTTCGTCTTCCAGAGGATGAAATTCATGTTGAAAGATTGCTATTTTGACACAGTTTTAGAGATGTTGTTTACATAACTGGACTTCCTGCTAGTATTACAAGAGTTGCAGGAGCACTGGGAGCAGAGTATCGCTGCACAAGGAGAATACTTCAACAGGAATAGCAGTCAAATTTTAATCATGGATGGTTTTTCATTTTTATTGGTGTAGTTTCTGAACTTTTTGATCTCACCTCGTATATTGGTCTTTGAATGAACACCACCATAGTGCAAACAAGAAAAAAAGAGTAAAAGAATGTGCCAGTGGGTGAATTACATCAGTTTCACAGACAGATGGAGCCATTCGACCATTTTTTCTTGTTCATTTTATGCACAGCCATGTGAGATGAGGCTGACACTGATCTTTCCACATCCCTCCTGACCGCCACTCCTTCTCTCACAGCAGCTTGATGTGTTTATTTTCAGAAATCTAATTGATTTCCTGTGACTGTTTCTTTATTTTATTGGCTGAACACACATAACGTGTTGATTTGCACAGAACTGATAAGACAATTAATACAAGCTCCAGCTCCGTCTAATCCAGAGAACACACAGGAAAGCAAATACAGCCCATCTTCATGCATTGATTGAACAAACAGATTATTTACTTTCTCCTCTTTGATTTGCATAAACACACACAAGTAAATAAATACTGTATTCGGCTACACAGTGTGTTTTCATACCACTTTATCCCGTGCTGTCTCTCTTCAACCCCGCCAGGCCAAACTGGGGAACAGCTGGGTGAGTCCCAACGTGGGTCACCTCATCCTGAAGTACCTTTGCCCGGCGCTGCGTGAGGTTCTGCAGGACGGACTGAAGGCCTACGTCCTGGATCTGATCATCGGGCAGAGACGCTGTCAGCCCTGGAGCCTGGTGGAGGCGTCCACACAGCTGGGTGAGAACACGTTTGTCTCAAGAATACATATTTATCAGAAGCTGTTTGATTTGACAACAGGTGTTTTTAGCTCCGCGCTCGCTTGCTTAGAATCAGCAGTAATAAGTATCATCGTTATTATTGATCCACTGCAGTAATTAGTTGTTAGTATGGCTGAATCTTCCTCTGCAAATATCTGAAGGCCACATGCAGCGGTTTACAAACCTGATTCAAACCCTTGAATAGAAGATTGTTCTTTTTCTCTCATATGAGGTGGTGAAGCAGTGAGGTGTTGAATTTTAGTAACCTTTGCAGCAGGAAGGTTTAACCGCTTCTTTAAAAGTCAGCTGTAACATGGAAATGTGTCTATAAGGCACACATTGTAAAGTTAGCTATTATTTTATTACATTTAAAAATGTATTGATAGAAGGACATTACTGTAGAGGAGGAAACCTGTTTTATTTTGAAAGAACTGTGGGGTTTCTTTTGACTAAATCCTTCCATGCACAGTAATAAAATCCACATGACATATGAACTTACTTATGAACTTGTTTTCTTCTCGTCTCCCATCAGGTCCGTCCACTCGTGTTCTCCACAGCTTGTTCTCTAAGGTGAGCCAGTACTCGGAGCTCACGAGCCACAGCATGAGACTGAACGCCTTCATCTTCGGTCTGCTCAAGTGAGTCGGTTGTTTTTATCGTTCTTTTTATTCATTCTGAACCTAAAGGTCAGAATCTTCAGGAGGTTATTGGGAGTCATATTGAGGTTATACAGGCATAACATTAAGACCACCTGCCTAATATTGTGTTGGTCGTCAACAATGCTCTGAACCATTGGACATGGACAAGAGGACCTCTCAGGGTGTCCTATGGGGTCTGGCACCAGGACGTTGGCAGTGGATCCTTTGGGTACTCTGGCTTGTACAGTGGGGCCTCTGTCAATCCAACTTGTTCCACTGCATCCTGTTGATGCTTGATCAGAATGGGGTCTAGGAAGTTTGGAGGTCAAATCAACATCTTGGGCCATTGTCATGTTCCTCAAGATGTTCCTGATTGGTTTGATGTTGTTGCCATGTGGTGGGGTGCATTTTCCTGTAGGGGTAGGCCAGTGACATTTGGGATTTCCATTTGCATGAGGGAGTGTGCTTGTTCTGGGACAATGTTTATTTGGGTGTCTTAAGTTTCATCAACACGGATGTTAAAATCCAAGGTTTTCCAGCAGAACACCACATAGTTTTTAAGTATTTTAAATCTTTATATCAGTGTTTACGAGCTTTCAGTCCTCTTGTTCCTTGTTTTTGCTGGCGCATTGCAGCATATCTTGTTGTGTTACTGCCACCTGTTGATCACTAAAAAATGGAATGGCTGTATATCAGTTGTCTATAAACAGCTCTATCATGTTACTCGAGGGCTAAAACTCCCCAGGCTATCGGAGTGAGCTACAATGACAAACAGTGACAAAAATGGAAATTAAAGAGCCCATATTATTATTTTTGTTTTTTTTCCTTTCCTGTAATGTGTTAGAGCTGTTTTGTGCAAGGTCTGCAAACTTGTGAACTGTGGCACCCATATACAATATGAGAAAAATAATGTGGAACTGAACATTAAAGTAGGCAAACATATTCTAGTAGACCCCAAAAGTAGTGAAAGTGAAATTATAAACATGTAAATTTGCACAATATGGGCTCTTTTAATACTGGAGCTTTAAACAAAACCAACCTTTTAGACCTAAAATAAAAGAGGTCTGCATTGTGGTGATGAATTGTTTGTCCTTAGATAACAAAAATATATGTAATGTGACGTTTTTGGAGAATTTTATTAGCTGGATCATAACAGACATTTTGGTGTAGCTTTATTAGCTAAGTAGCTGTATTATTCTTTATTTATCAGTTTAAAAATTTTTAGTGATGGGTACAATTCACTTGTGTCAACATGTGCACAATTTTATCGTTGTTCTCTTTTTGAGATAGCATTTTCCCATAAAAAACAAAACAAAACAAACAACAAAAAGGGGTAAAAGGGAACAAACATAAGAACATTAAAGAACCTTAGGGAGTAACCAGTACATTGACTATAAATAATCTAGCTCAAGATTAAATCGGGCTTCTTATTTTTTATAAACACAACCCATTTTTCCCAACTTGGTGTGGTGGTTGTTATGTTTTGAGTACACATTATTCTTTAAAACCGTGTCGGTACTGAACGATAGACTCAGTTTGTGTGTAATAAAATCACTTTCTGCTGCTGAGATTCATTATTTTATTCATACAAGTGCTGGTTAAAGTGA
The DNA here is from genome assembly GCA_900302755.1 of Chromis chromis. Lineage (NCBI taxonomy): Eukaryota > Metazoa > Chordata > Actinopteri > Pomacentridae > Chromis > Chromis chromis. The sequence goes on from OMNN01103054.1 coordinate 12,707, forward strand.
ATCCAGGGGAATCTTTGTTTGATTTGTTGGTTTCTCTCTTTAATTTTATAACATCCTCGCCTTATTATGTCAAGTGCCTTGGGATGACTTGTTGTGAGTTGGCGCTATATAAATAAAACTAAATTGAATTGAATTTATTTGAATTGGTTGTGCTTTTCCCTTGTCGCAGTTTTATAAAATTGACTTTTCTTCTGTTTCAGCCTGAAATCTTTGGAATTCTGGTTCAATCACCTCTACACACATGAAGGTAAGACTACAAAGCGACATTTATCTTGTGCCTTATGCTTCTTTTCATCTTCAAATACCAAGATAGTTGTTGTATTTGATCATTTGCTTCTTCTGCATCTTCTTCAGATATCATAGCAGCACACTACAGCCCGTGGGGTTTCCTTCCGCTCTCTCAGGGGGCCTGCCAGCCCCTCTTCGAGGAGCTCCTCCTCCTGCTGCAGCCGCTGTCTCTCCTCCCCTTCGACCTGGACCTCCTGTTTGAGCCTCACCTCCTCCAGAAAGGACAAGAGCAGCTCCGTCGCAAGGAGCAGCTGTGCTCCGCCGGCCAGAGCGCCGACCACTCGAGCCGCTCCACCTTCCAGCTCATGAGGGGTTGGAGCACCACCGTCAGCGAGATGGTCAGGGACTCCAGCACCGAGGCCAAGAAGGAGAGGACAGGGCTGAGGCGAGAGGGAACGTGGCCGAGGATGGAGGTGGCCGGATCGAGAAGAGACGGAGGAGTTAAATCGAGGCTGAGGAAAGACGGAGCGACGACCGAGAGCATGACGGATGATCCTGTTAGCAGAGTGACGGGGATGGAAGTAGGGTATGCCGATCTGTGGAGGGAGAGAGGAGCGGAAGGGCAGAGGGTGAAAGGGGTCGGGCAGGAGAGCAACGCAGAAAGTGAGGATGTACAGGACAGGAGGAAGGAAAAAGTTCCCGCAGACGAAGGGCGACAGCGGCAGGACAGGCAGGCTGGGTGGTGGTATCAGTTAATGCAGTCCTCCCAGGTCTACATCGACCAATCCACAGAGGGCTCCAAGTTTGTCAAGACCGAGAAGAGAAGGAGGTCATCAGAGAGGCGGCATGGACAACCACCGCCCACCAGAGAAGGTGTGGTGGAGGGAGCAGAGTCCAGCCAGGAGGGGGAGATCAGGAATAGCTCCAGCAGCGAGTCGGCTGGATCCAGAGGAAGGCCTTCGTGGATGGGAAGCCCCCCGGAGTCTGTTCTCAGCCAGGAGAAAGACTCAGATCCTCTGGAGGTTCCAGGGACTGGAGCTCAAGCTGCAGCCCAGGAGGAGAGCCCGTCACAGGGACAGAGTCTGCGCTGGGGGAGGCTCTTTGGTTCCAGCCTCGGTTCTCCTTTGAGAGGAGAGGGAGCTGAACAGAAGGCGAAAACTCAAAAGACCAGGTGAGAAAAGTCTGTTTGTATTTATGTTTTGACTTAAACCAACAAAGATTCTGCTAACAAATATGTTAAGTCTTATTGTAGTGTACCATAGAGATCCACCTGTTAAAACCCATCAATAGTTTCATAGCAGATTTTGAAGAACTGCATCAGAAAAGTTACCAGAAACAAGAAAATACAGAAAACCTTCACCTGTTATACAAATAGAAGTATTTCCACTGTTTGTATTTAATATTTTTCTTAATGTCAGTCATGGAAACTTCATTTGCAGAGTGCAGAAACAATAAAACACAGCACATATCCATTCACACATTAAAATTCTGACGTTCATGAGTTCCCTAATAAATAGATTAAAAACAAATAGGCCAAAAGTGATAGTCCTCAGCTACAGATTTTGTGTCGCAATCACAGGCGGATGGAGGTGTGGAGGAAGCTGGAGCTGGCCCTCTTTGTCCTCAGTGGGAGCGCCCTGGACCTGCGCCCTGAAGGCAGCAGAGTGTAGTGAGGGTGCAGGGTGTGTGAGGGGTCAATGGAGATCTGGGTGCCTTTCCTCAGGACTCAAAAAGTTGATCTGCAGCTGAAAATAGTTGACAACAAAAGCTCTTTTTCCCTCCTGTTTGAGTAACGTTTTCCAGTGGCCAGCTGTTTTAGGAACTTTCAGTAGGAACCAGTTAGATTGGAGGGGAAGTCTGAAAATATGAATAAGGGCAGACCTGCTGGTTTCAGTCTTTTTATAAGAGCTGTGGCCAAACAGAAAAATGACTAATATCAGGCTTATCTTTAGAATTTAATCTCAATGTTTCCATGCTGTGTTTTCTTTTCTCAGGCCTCCATCAGGTTGGCTCGGTTTGGACAGATCTGTTCTTGACCTCGTAGCTCAGACTCTTGGAGGAGGAAGTGGTAAGAAGGCAGATAATCCTGCTTCACCCAGTCACCCACAAACCACAGCTGCGACAGCATCGAACCGCCCGAGTGAAGCCAAACGACAGTCGACGTGGTAAGAAAATGCTACACACTGTGTCCTGTTCTATTAAGAAATACACTACATATAAATCCATCTGTTTGTTTGATTCAAAATATGGTTTTAAGAGATCTAGAGATTCAGTTGGTAGTTAAAAAAGCACAAACATATATGAGGTCGAACCCAAATTAAAGTGTGTGAATGTTTTTAAAATGAGCGTATGGAAAACAAAAGGTCAGAAGTAATGATAGTATTTCTGTTATGGGGTGAATTTACAAAATATTGAGGAAGACTGTATGATGATTTTTAGAGATTCTTATCCAGCAGGTGTGGTGTAAAGCATTGTTTTTTCTCTAAAGCAGGGGTGGGCAATCCTGGTCCTTGAGGGCCACAATCCTGCATGTTTTAGACGTTTCCCTCTTCCAACACACCTGATTCCAATGATCAGCTCATCATCAAGCTCTGCAGAAGCCTGATAACGATCCTGGTCATTTGAATCAGGTGTGTTGGAAGAGGGAAACATCTAAAACATGCAGGATAGTTGCCCTCGAGGACCAGAATTGGGTACCACTGCTCTAAAGGCTGCAGTTCCTGTGATAAACTTGTGTCTCTGTCATTTATCCTAATAGTTAATCAATTATCTCAATAGCTGCAGGCTCACCTTCTCTCTCTGTCATTTCTCAGTGAAGTCCGAGCGTTGTGCCACCACATAGCCACCGAGCCCGGCCAGCTGAGCTTCAACAAGGGCGACATCCTGCGAGTTCTGAGCAAAGCTGATCCCGACTGGCTGCTCTGTTCTCTGGGCTCCACCCAGGGCTTGGTTCCCATCATCTACGTCACCCTCAGCGGCATGGACGACAGCCAGGACGCCGCCGGACTGGAGCAGTGCTGAGGAAATAATCCAACAGATGAGGCTCTGGAGACGAAGGGGTATCCCTGCCACTTATTTACTGTTTTTGGCTGTACATTGGGGACGGATTCCTGACAAACATTGTAGAAAAAATGAAGATGATGTACAGACACATGCGAGGGAAGCATGCAGGCTCAACCCACAAACTCACATCTGCTTCAAGACCAGACCAGTATGCATGCATACATCCAGAAACCAAAAGACCAGAAACAAACCCAAAGACTCAAACACACGCTTGTTTCTCTGCGTGACGCTGTCCGACTCGCTTAACTCTGTGACCGTCCAAGTCTGTAGATCATCCATCTCTACTGTCAACAAGAGGAGACGGTAATCTTCACTCTATGATATACTGCGAACCATGACTGGCTGCACTTTGCTGTACTGTCTGTACATTCACCTCGCTGTGCCACACTCTGAACACAGTTTCTGCCCTCAGCCTGGTCTGATGTCCTGTTGCTTACTTAGTGCTGATTTCATTCACGTAGAGGCCAGTGAACCTTTGCTTTTTTGGTTTTTAGGATTTAAGGTGGGTGATATAAAAGCAAAAAATGAACTTCCTGATCCATGTCGACTCCTGTTGCAGAGAATTTGAGAGTAGAAAGTTACACTGGAGTTTGTTTTGATGGCTTTTCAACCATTTAAAGTGAAAAGAAAACAAACAAAAAAAAAGATTTTAATTTGTCCGTCTGTCTTATTTGATCACTGTTCATCAAAGCCTGTTTGTTTGGAGATGATTGGATGGATGTATCGACCACAGACTGTATATAAAAGATGGATGTAGCCACTGTGACGTCACTCATTGGTTTCTGATTGAGTGTGACTGTCTTGGTTTTTTCAAATCGCATCCGATTACGCAGTCCACAAGATCCGCCATTTCAACACTTTCCATTCATTGTCAAAATTAAACAGCCCTGCAGTGTGTTCTTGTAGCAGCTTGTTGAGTTTCAAGAGACGGTGCATCATGTTGGCTGTTGTCCTCATTTGCGTGGAGTTGAGGTCAAGACTTGTTTATGAAAATCAGAGGCATCTGGCAAGACTGTCTGCCTTTAGAAACTCCCAAAAAATGTTGAAAGCAACCGTTATTGGTTTAAAATGAGTATAAATTTAGCTGCTGCGCCGCTTATTTCTCACCGCAGTTGTTTTCAAAAACACATTATGGGGAACTCCTTTAACAATAATAATCCAAAGTTGCCAAACAAGCCGCCATGTTGGTGCAATCTAAAATCCTGTGAGTGAAGAGGTTGTAACCTGTATTGGTTTCCTGTTGGAGAGCTACATCTACTGTAACACAGCCTAGTCATACGCCCATTAAACTTCCAATGTTTCAACTCTTGGCATCCACAAACACCCCTGTGGACACCTACCATCAGTCACAAGGTAGCCACAACCTAAAACACACCCTGCTTTTTTGTCTATTACTCTCCAAATTCATCAATAATTTACTAAATTGACACCTTGTTGTATTAAAGGAGACTTCAAACTAGTGATTGAGACCATAAACACATCAGGAAAATGTTCACTGAAGTAGTAAATCAAGTGAGAAGTCAGTTAATTTTCTCATAGACTTCTGAACAACTCAACTTCTTTTTTGCAGCTGGAGGAGTCGCCCCCTACTGGCTGTGATAAAGAATGCAAGTTTAAGGCACTTCTGTGTTGGCTTCGCTTTTCAAACCTGGAGGCAACATCCATCTTTTATGAACTATATAAAAACTATGGTTAACACAAGCACCTGAAAAGTCAAGCCATCATAGGAGTGTCAAAAACTGCAGCTCCTCAAATGGCCACTAGAGGCTGGAGTCGGTCTCCATTGACTTCCATGTAAAAATGTCCGACTTCACAGCAGAAATAAACATGTTTACAGCTTGGAACAAAAAACGGTTTTGGTCTGTAGAGCTAATTTCCCCATTTATGACAACTTTATAGGTGGAGAACGTTTAAATATCTCACCTGTTTTAATCATATTACGACTTAAAGTTATGCACAATTACCACTAACATTTGCATCGCTCCAATTCTTTGCTAGTTTTTGTATTAGCTTGGAGTTAAGAGGAGTCAGACACTTCCAAGGTGACGTCACAGGGGGTTCATCCATCTTTATCTACAGTCTACGAGTTGACATTGTTTAGTTGCATGTAAACTCACAAAAATGTCATATTTTTTCCTGTTTCACCTGGGCTCAAACTCAAATCCAAGAGGACGGCTTTTGAGGACGAACACGATCGAGCCAGTGGCTGTTGGTACATTCTGTAAATGCATATATGACTTAATATGAGTTCTATTTATTTATTGACCTCTTTGATTAACTGAAGGAAGCATCTAAATGGACGATAAACAGGGATGTCCAATGAAAAGAAAAGGTCTGTGGGGAAATTCTTCGAAACGATCCCTAATTAGTTCCTTGTTTTGCATATAAACAGGGGTAAAAATAAATCTCTTCTATGCCTTAAAGCGCTTGAAGGAAAAAGAGGCAGACGCCCAGCTAGTAAGATAATATTTGTCCTGACTTTACAGTATATTTTGTATATGCTACGACATTTTCCCCAGATTCGTGTCCGCACAGATGCTTCAGAGGAAAGTATTGTGAAGAAATAGAGATCTATGGTGATATTTTTGTGATGCTTAAAGGGAAACCGCTGACACATTTCGTGCTGGCGGCTTTATGGGCGCTAGCTGTCGCGCCCAGGTGTAAAAAATGTGGCCTTAGGTTCAAAAGAGAGTCGATAAACAACAAAAGACGACGGCTGTATACAGTAAACCTGGATAGACTGTATTCACATGCCCAGTCCAAATACGACACATTATAAGGTGGTAAAATCAATGTACATTTATTAAATAAATGAATGCTTGTGTATTTTTTTGAGAATCTTACATAGGATATAATTTTACCATTTTTCTTCTTTTTGTTGCATTATTGTACAGTTTTTATTTTTACGTATGATTTTTAACATTTAATTTCAAGCCTCATCGAAGTGTAAATATATTTAAAATCATGCAACGGTTTTAAGTTCTGCCATAGAGCTATATGTATGAATGTCATTAATGCATTTTACGTTGAATACAGAAAGCAAGTATAAGCTTCAGTTTCACCGCTAACAACCTGCTGACTATAATGCGGAGTTTCCAGAGGCAGTTCGCTGTTCGTTGAGTTCACACGGCGGGAATAAAACACATCGTAGTGATTAAAACCAGAGAGACACGGAGGCTCAGGGGGTCAGAGGCAAAGACAGACTCACTTTTTAATTAGATTCGCTGAAATGTTGTGCATTAAAAGTAGAAGAGAGAAAGAAAGGAAGGACGGTTTGTTCCTCGTTTCCTTCTCTCCGGTCTGTTTTCTCTGTGCTTTCTCTCTGCCGGCTGCCTCCTGCCTGTAAATACCTTCAGCATCAGTGACACTGCTCTTCTCTCTGTGTCAGGCTATATGATGTGTACGTACGACATTATCAAACTACTATGGATGTTAAATAACAAAGTGCTCATGTGATCACAAACCCACGAGGCTCCCGTGTCTTTTGTCCTTTAACCTGACACTTCTACACTTCATATACTAATTCAAGGGACATATTCCCACTGCGTGACTGAATAAATGGTTGCAATGGTTGCTAATTTAGTGATTTAGATACACTAAGTTGGAAACAATATTTTGATGGGAGGGGTTGTTAGAATATTGTAATTTAAACTTGAGGTACTGAACTACCTGTCTGCTTTAGAAACAATGTCTAATGTTCAACCAACCACCAACAATTAACTTTGATGCTACAATTAAAGATATTTTTAATTTTAAGTCCCTGCCTCTATCTTAACTTACCTTGACAATTACAGGAGGTTAAGACTGAACATTAAAAATTACGGAGCCCCTAAAGGGACATTCGCAGAAAAAAAATTAAATGTAAGTTTCTCGTGCGCACACAAAACTATCTTGTGTTCCTGGGAAACTGTCTCGCACTCACGCAAATCTTTCTCGTGCTCGCATGAAACTTTCGCATGTGCATGAGAAAGTTTCAGTGAGCACGAGATAGTTTCCTGTGCACATGTGAAACTGAAGTTTTGCGTGCGCACAATAAACTTACATTTTAAGTTTTTTTCTGCCAATGTCCCTTTAGGGCAGGGGTGGGGAACCCTGGTCCTCAAGGGCCACCAATCCAGCATGTTTAGATGTTTCCCTCTTCCAACACACCTGATTCAAATGATCAGGATCGTTATCAGACTTCTGCAGAGCTTGATGATGAGCTGATCATTTGAATCCTCGTGGACCAGGGTTCTCCACCCCTGCTTTAGGGGCTCCATAAATAATCCCTTTGATTGTACCGGCAAAGTTAATTCCTTTAACTCGATTTAGCTTGTTGGTTGAACAGAATTTCATTAGAGGTTTTTGTTACTCAAAAAGACTGATGCAAACTGTTGTGTTAATTAATTCTATTTGCTGAGCCAAAACAACGTTTTCTGGGAGACCACCACAGTTTTGTGAACAAATAAAAACCCCAAATTAACTCTAAGCAGACAGGTAGCCAGTCCAGAGATTTTCAAACTGGTGTAATGAGTGTTTTCCTTCTTGTCTAAGTCGACACAAGTGCTCCTGAGTTTTAAAGCAGTTGTAGTTGAGATATATTCCTCTTGGAGAGAGCAGGAAGCAGAGCATTACAATCCTGCAGGTAATAAAAGCACTTTTTTATGTTGGTTACTTTATGCTGCATAAGTGGTGTGGCTAATGCATTGCTCTTAATGCAAATATACACATTTTTACTATCTTGTTCACATAGTGTGAGTGTGCAGGTCAGATTTAATAGTCTTTAGTGTGTATTTTATGTTCCACAGTTCAAAGTCAAGAGGACATACTTGTTCCACCAGGTGGTGCTGTTACATCAGAATTAGAATCAATCTGTTTCATTACCAAGTTTGTTGTCACACCTGAGTTTTAGTGGTTATGAGTGAGAGAGAATGAGACAAAGAAGGATAGAATACCTAAAAGGAAAGTCTAGTAAACAGTAAGTGTTACAAGACAAATGCAGTTTAACTCTTAATAGAGTCAAGTATGCATAAATCGATGCTGAATTGATGGACATAGGTGGAAGAAGAACTCACATGTTGTGCTTAAGTAAAACTACCAAGACCACAGTGTAGAAATACTCGGCTGCAAGTCATGCAATTAAATGTATACTTAAATTAGATCACAAATACATTAGCATTAAAATATAATGAATGTACTCATCATGCAACATTGGATATTTGGAATAATGTGGATTATTATGAATTATTGATGCATTTATGTGTTCAGCACATAATTGCTGCAGCAGGAAAGGTTGATTTTACTACTTTATATCAGCTGCTCGTGAATTTCCTCTCAGGAATCAATGCATTTTTATCTTAATCTATAATATTACATCAGAATTATTTTTTTGATTATATTTTGTAGAGTTAAACTAAATTTGCAGAGATAGAAAATAGAAAGACTTAAGTACAGCACTTGAGTAAATATACGTACTTACTTTGCACCACTGCTTAAAATACATTTCACAGCCAAACGTCTGATTACTTTAGAACTCTTGTAGTTGGATTAGTACAAGTTAAAATGTCTGCATCTTCCACTCTGTTCTTTCTATATTCATGTACACAGACTCTAATTAAAGTTGAAATTTGGCATTTTAATGTTCAGCTGTGACAACTGAAGGTGCTGAAGTACAGAATCTAAAAAACAAACAGAAAAATGTACAACTGTCTAAATACTAACAGACTGGACTGTATGTGTTAGAGTCACAAATTACCACTAGGAGGGGTTCTAACATCTGATAACACTTTTAATCTCCCTTAAATTAACAAATGCACTGTTGTTTAAATCCCTCAGATCATTATTTTTTTGATTCTAATCAAATCCCAAAGTTTACAAAGATGCCAAATTCTGAATAATATGGAGGTTTGAAAACATTTGCATAAAATGGTGCACAAACATCTAAAATATCTACAGTTAATTATTATGATGCAGACACAAGAAAACAGTCTTGAGTTTGAATATTTGAATGTCTATTCGCTTATACAGCAGCAACATCAATTCCAGAAAATTCACTATATATTTACTTAATAAGACATGAAATATTGTTGTTTCTAACCTCAAAGATACTTTTATTTCTTATATTCATCTGGTAACTTTGTATTATTTATAATATTACAGCCATATTAAAAACATAAATCATAAACACATAAATCATAAACACAATAAACAGTTCTGCAGTTTTTAAGACACCTGTCCATTAAATAGGTTGGTTTGTCCTTAATTGACACTTGGTTCGTCCAATAACACCTTTAAGTCCCGCCCCCTTTGGACTCAGTGCCTTCATTAGCAGCATCTTCAAAAAACATAAACCTGGACAAAGTAAAAAGCGGGTAAGTAGTGGAGAAATTGCAGCCAGGAAAAGTCAAGTTCTTATGCTGTCAGATGCGTAAAAACTCCTTCCATGTCTGCAGCAGGAGCTTCTTCAGCACAGTGAGGAAGAGGAAGGTAAGCAGAAGCTAATAATGGGCTAGCTACCTGCTTAACGGTACACTATGATGATTAGCATGATTAGCATAAAGCTACGCTACCGTGAAGTCTAGCAAAACAAAGAACCCTCATGATAAAACTAAGCCAAAAGGCGCCAGTGGTGAACAAACTAGCCGATGTTTGTAAATGTATGTTAATGAAAATTGAACGATTTGCTCGTCTTCAATTTGGCTAGCTTTATGCTAACGGAGGTGTAGCTTCTTAGCTAATTAGCTACAACGTCCTTTACTAAATAGAGGTCAGCGGTTAGCTAACACACCATGGCTAACTGTTGGAAAGTAGCTTAGAACATTTACTCTAATACTCTAATATAGGGTGACCGAATGTCCTGTTTTCACGTCCTGTCCTGGCCGCCCGTCCCGTTTTTTTTTTAAATAAAATGATGAAAATGTCCTGATTTTCATTGATTACAAACGTGCGCGTCCCCGCCGGGCGCCACCGAGTGCTGCCGATTGTAACCGAGCGCCTCCGAGGCTCTGACGTGGACCTATGAGCTCTAATGTCACGCTTCAATCCGCCCGTGTTGAGTATTTCTATCTTTTGCTACTTTCTAATTCCACTTCTATACATTTCAGAGGGGAATTTTACTTTTTACTCCATTACATTTATCTGACATATGAAAGTTTTACACAGTAGTTAATATAGCAAGCTTGTAAGATACCACACATTGTTAAAATGTCCAGGCGATATGTTAAAATGATCATTTAAATCAGGGGTGGGGAACCCTGGTCCTCGATGGCCACTAATCCAGCATGTTTTAGATGTCTCCCTCTTCCAACACACCTGATTCAAATGATCAGGATCGTTAGCAGGCTTCTTCAGAGCTTGATGATGAGCTGATCATTTGAATCAGTTGGAAGAGGGAAACATCTAAAACATGCTGGATTGGTGGCCCTCGAGGACCAGGGTTCCCCACCCCTGATTTTAAATGATAAATTGTGGTAAATTTGGCACAAATTATGTAGTTTGTATCATATTTGCATTTGAAAGGTGCTTGCAAGCTCGTGCTCTCATGCTTGTTATTTATTGTCCAGCAGCATTTATTGTTTTGCTCATTTATTGATTAGGCTAACGGTAAGTATGATCGGTCCTTGAAAGTAAAAGCAATGAGCCTGTGTTGTCTTTGCTGATAGCAATTAATAGATTTTCCAGATTTTTCTGACCATTAGATAAACAAAAATGTATATTATGTTTGAGTAAATTAACCTGAATTAGCAAAACTGGTTAAAAGGTGTTTTTTTATTCTCCATATTTATCATTTTGGGGCCACAAGGTTACTTTTTGCTGTTTTTAAACCTCTTTGGGAGCCACCAAATATTCCTTTATGCAAGAAAAACCCTGCAGGGTGACACTGATCTTCTGATCATTCATTTATCATATCGTTATCTCCCAAGGCAAACAGGTCCTAGGTGACGGGTCAGACCAAAAGGAGTTCAAAAAACCCCCAGGGACAGATGAAAATCGAGGACCGTGACGTCGCCTGGTATGGTGCAGCCGGGACCCCACCCTGGAGCCGGTCCTGGAGTTGG
>OMNN01103056.1:0-28609 GCA_900302755.1 Chromis chromis
CATTCTGATCAAGCATCAACAGGATGCAGTGGAAAAAGTTTGATTGACAGAGGCCCCACTGCACAAGCCAGAGTACCCAAAGGATCCACTGCCAACGTCCTGGTGCCAGACCCCATAGGACACCCTGAGAGGTCCTCTTGTCCATGCCCGAGGTTCAGAGCATTTTTGACCACATAAGGGGGGCCAACACAATATTAGGCAGGTGGTCATAATGTTATGCCTGATCGGTGTATATTGACACTAGGCTAAACATTCTTGAAGTATTTTGCAACACCAAAATCTGGTAAGTGGGATGTGGGGATTGTTAAAATAACATCTGTACAGATGTTTCAGCCCAGACAGTCTGAATGTCTCATGGATCAGTAATAAAAGTATTTATTTCTACTGTATTTAACTTTTTATCTGCGTTATCAGTTCATTTATGTGTTTGAGAGGACAGGTTTGGTCACCTGATTTATATGATATGATATGATATGATATGATATGATATGATATGATATGATATGATATGATATGATAAGATAAGCCCGTATTAATCCAACAGTGGGGAAATTTGCATTGTTACAACAGCAAAGGGGATAGTGCAAACATCAAAAACAAAATAATAAACCAAAAATATACAGAAGTACTAGTTCAGATTGTCCAAATTTCTCTAGTTGGAAATAACAATATTACAGATATGAATTGTATTGTATAGGTCCTTTCATGACAGAAATACTGATAGAGAAGTAATAGCAGTAGAAGCATTATGGACAGCTGCAAAGTGATGTGATGGCCATTTACATGAGAATTGGGCCGTCTTGTCATTAAAATTACTGCAGACTGTGTAATAACATTATGCATGAGGTAACATTTTAATAAATCAGTGTGTTTCTGTAAGTTCCTGTAGAGCCTGAAGGCTGCTGGAAACTGACTTTTAACTCCGCATCCTGATGCCACCTGCTCTCATCCTGAATGAGCCTATTGTTTCGGGACCATGGACTCAGCTGTCACTCAGTGTGGCCTTGCCATTAATTATGTCTAACTTTAAGCCTTAATACAATTTAAACAGGTGAGTCATGAATGGTGAAATTAGCTATAGAGACCAAAATTATTTTAGTATCACGCTGTAAACACGTTTATTTCGGCTATAAAGTTGGACATTTTGACATTGGAGTCTATGGAGATTGACTTGGTTTGGGAGCCAGCCTCAAGTGGCCATCTGAGGAACTGCAGTTTTTAGCATTTATGTGTTGCATTCATATTTCAGGCTTACAGGTTTCCATTTGCTGTTAACATGCTGACTTTCTGACCCATGAGTACTTTGTAGTCATGACTACAGTATTACATGATTAAATGAATACTCAGTACTCGCAGGTTGGACCAAACCTAGCACTGAACTTGGCTTTCATTTAATCTCAACCATGCACCTGTAGTTTCATGACTGCATTTTGTACAGTTATTGTTATTGCCTTCAACAAATCTCTCCCCAGACATTTAAACTGCCAAAGTGCTCAAAACCGCCTTTATAGTTCCCGTTGCAGTCGGTGCCTCCATGACCACATTTTGCCATGATGAGACACACACACACACACACACACACACACACACACACACACACAGACTCACAAGGTGAAAACAACACCAGCAATGCTGCCGCAGCTGGTAAACAGAGGACATCTGTTGTTGCCAGATTTTTTATATAATGGATTTCATCCAAGAAACTTGATTAGTCAAAGATGTGATCCAGCCGTGGTGTTTATTCGCATTAAGCACAGATATTGGTTCTTTTCTTGGCTGCTTTGCGAACTCATGTAATAACCAGGGAGCTAGTTAGCAATCTTTATAGTTATCTCCCTTTTTTCCTCTTTTTATTTATACAACTTTGAAGAAAAACTTCAGACGACACAAATGTTTTGTTATTGCATCATTTTCTTACCCTCTATCACAGGAAACAACACCCAGCTGAGTACTATTTCTATGTTAAAAACTCCCCTGGTGCCCTCAATGGAGGGTAAAAATATATCACAAGCAAATCCTTCATTTCCAAAGCAAAATAGGAGCAACAAGAGATTGCTGCCAACCGAAGAAGAAAAAAACAACAGCTGTACATGCTCATTCTGATTCATGGGCTGCAAACTAGTTTCTTGTTTTGGACTGATGGAGGTAATTAGTCGTGATTTTTAGGGATGGACTACCTCCAAAAAAATAAGAGAAATTTGAATACGCTGATGAGGGTCAGTCACACTCCGTTTACTCACAGTTCTATAAGCAGACACAAAATTAATGTATGACATTGGTTGCCAGCCTGGAGGTCAGGACTTCCTAAGTAAAAGATCTGTGTGTTCATTAGATGATTAATAATCTAGTTATATCTGCTAAATAACACGCACAACTTAAGAGGTGTATCTTACATATGGGCTATATTTTATTGAAATACTAGATAGTTTTAACATCTAACTTAGAGAAAGAAAACACGTTCTGCTTCGACTGTGCATAGCTCATAAAAATATGTATGAGTTCTGAGTTAACTTTGTTTTGTTTTAAAGAGTCACAAACCAACCAGACTCAGGGTCATGTTGTCCAGAAGTAGGTCAGAAGATCTCAGCAGAAATTAAAAGTGTGTGTAGTTGTTCTGAATGACAATGCTGGAAGGCAGAGTGAAAAGCCAATGTTGTTGTGAATACGAGGATAACACTGTGTGAAATAGCACAAAATCACTGGTTTCAAACTCATTTTGTTTTCTCAACTTGGCACAGCTAATAATTATGTGAAGTAGATGTGAATGTGGGGTTTCGGCAATTTAAAGAAATGACCAGGAGCAGACATCCCAGAGAAGTCTTAAAGCTTGTCACAAGAACATCTGATCAGCTACACTTGCCATGTTTCTATTGTGTATTTTTGTGTGCATTTTGAAGTATTGCATGACAAAAGGTTAATTAACATAGCAGAATTCTGAAAAAGTTTTTACATTTACTTGAGGTGATTTTTGACTTTTCAATTTAATACGCTTCATCTGTATAGATTTTGATGTAGCAAACAATTTCCTCACAAGACTGATCAGATGTTTCTGCTTCTTTTGTTGTCTTTGTCTCTAGACAGCATGAAAATGGCAAATATCAGCAGTCATGAAAAATTAATTATAACATTCTTGATTGAAAACAATTCCTCCATTTTTATCACATAGATGGCCAACCTTTATTTGTTTCTTCTTCTTCTTCTTCATGGTTTTCTAGCGGTCGGCGAACAACTGAGGTCTGTACTATGAAGCAGGATTTGAGGTTATTAAGACAACTGTAGGTTTTCTACTGGGATATATCACCATGATAACTTATGCCGAGTACCTAACCTGCTCCGGAGCAGGTTATGTTTGAGATAACAGATCAACTTGCATTAAAACATGGCCAACTAACCAATCAGTTCTCTGAAAGTTGTTTGTTACTTGCTCCCGTGACTGTTTAACACCACCAGGGATGAAGCTGAAAGAATAGGCTAAAACTGTCTTATACGAATATATGAAATTATACAATCCTGTGATGCATGATTAGTATTAAACTGAATCTTGAATAATAAACCTACATCTATAGAACTTACACACAACAGGACATTTATACCGATACGCATATTAATTACACATTCACACAGTCTGCAGGTTTTTTGCAGTTTTCCTTCGTGACCTTGGCTGCAGCAGTTGTGCTGTTTTCAGCCTTTAAACTGCTCATATTGGTTTAGAATTGTAGTTTGTTGTTGTTCTTGTGAGAAATATATTAGGTTGTACGCGCTTACTTCTAGCCCATTTATATGATATGAGAGTCAGCCTACTTAGCGCTTTGAATTATGTTTTTGTGTCCATGTTTTTCTTACTCTCAGACCATTTAACACTGCAGGGTTGCAGCTGCAGAAAAAAGGCTAAAACAGTCTTACATTTCAGACGAATACATCTAAGCAACACATTCATTTAATAGAATAGACACTTGTAATTATAGTAGTATAATTTGGTAGTGATATTGATAAGCCTGTTAACTTACACAGTCATACAGTCTGCAGTTTTTTTTTGCAGCTTTCCTTCCTAATATGTGTTTAAAATCTTTCTCTAATGGTATAGTTTGCCCTTCATTTGTACAATATGCCACTCAGGTGCCACTAGACCTGTCCATATTTGTGATTGGTCATCTGCTACCAACTGCCTCTTTCGTGTAAATGCATTTTTTATCCAAGTTCAAAACCCTGGTTGACTTATCGAGTTGTTAACTAGCTTCAATGAAAAGATACACTGGGTATGTTGAAATTGCTTCATAGTGCATGCCTCTGGTTTGGTTTCTAGATTCTTCTACTCCTTTATTATTATGCATCACATAACCTACAGCACCACCTTCATACACTATCAATGTTCAGACACTACACAGCCTAGTTTATTCACTCCTTAGCAGTTAGTGGAAAAAAGCACAATTTGCATTTTCTTTTTTTATGCTTTTGCAAGATTTCAAACATGTGCTATAGATTTCCTGGACAATTATATGTAAACATGGTTGGTGGTATATTGAGTGTCTACATTCTACTAAGCGGTTGTGCTGTTTACCATGATCACCTTAGCCTCTAGGATTCTTTCTTTGGGTACCATGAATGTCTTTGCAAAACTGAACAGGAAAAACGTTGAATAGTTTTTAACACAACTGACTAAAAGACTAAAATGTCAACCTCCTATGCAGCAAAGGAAAAGTCAGAAGATCAGCAAGTGAGCAACATTCATCTTCATGGGATCATGAGTGTAAAATGTTGCCATGTCACTATATTGCTCAAATTTATTGGGAATAATTGATTTTTAGGATACATTAAAATGGATTATTGCAAAATTTGTAAATTTTTTTGGGGGAAATGTGCTATTTTTATTTTTTTTCAATAGTCACTGAGTGTAGTTCACCACTTTCATTTACCAGTGCATCATTAGTTATAAAACTGTGCTGCTCGTGACATCCAGCAGATATACTCATCCCAGAGGACTGTGAGTGTAGGGAACGAGAGAGATTGCTCTGGGTCTCACTTTGTCAACAACTGATTGATAAGAGGTTTTGTTTTCATGACGCCAACCAGATCACCCAACTCTCTCTCCCTCATTCAATCCCCAGTCCCCGAAGCAAAACTAATCCTAACTAAACTCCCAGGATTCCTCCCATCTCCCGTCCCACTCCTCTTTCTCTCACTCCCCCATGTTCTGTCATTCCTGAAGTGGCACTAATCCCCCCGCCCCCCCTCTCTCTTTTTCATCTCTTCCTTCCTCCCCTTTCGCGTTTTTATGATCTGTCGTTACCAGACCAAAACTAATCTCCCCCTCTGCTCCTTTTCCCTCCGTCCCAGTCCTCTTTGCCCCCTCTTCAGCGGCTCTTACCCTCCCCTCCGTCTTTCCCTTTTGCTTCCCTCTGACACCCTACTGTTATTCACCTCAGACCATAACTGTATTTACCTCCCTGCCTGCTCCATCCTCCACCACAGTACATCTCTTCTACTCTCTACGGGCAAAGCTGTATTGACAGCCAAGCCTTTGGAAGAAAAAAAAAGGGCTCAGGTGAAAGCTGCCGCCATGTATGTGATGTTCCTCCCCAAAACATCTAACACAAATAGACTTCATCTGACACTTTGTATCCAAGAGCTGTAGTAGAAGGAGGAAGATGTACCGTGTAATAGTGTTCTTCCACCTTTCAAACAGGAGACAGTGGCAGTGCAGTATGAATAAAAGCACAGCCCAGGAGTTTTTTTTACCCAGACATACCTGCTGCCTAGCCGGACTCAGACATCCTCTGACGTCTCATTCATATACGGAGATACACTCATGAGTCCAGGCGTACACACACACATAAAAACACTTGTGTATTTGTATCGAAAAGACGCCCTGCAATTTTAGCTGTATCTCAAAGTCCGCAGAGGGAGAGTGGACGTCGAGAGAACATGAGGCTGTCAGCTCATTCTTCACAGCCCCTGCTATGAATGCGTATATCTGCTGTAGCCGCATAATTACAGAGTTATCAGAGCCTTTCTCAGGTCCTCAGCTACCGACAGCATATGAAAAGACCCCAATTAAGCAATTATCTTTAAAGGTAGTGCCTAATTCAGTCATTTGAGCTCCAAAGAAGCATTGAGAAGGAGACCACAGCAGCTGACAGCTAATTCAGAAAGTGGGGCTAAAAGCATTAAGGCTCAGATAAAAATGGAGAGAGCTTGTCATCATGTAATGCTTCGGGAAAAAATTGCAATAGCAGCACTGAAATGTCAGGCTCTTGTCAGAAAAGATTTATATATTTTAATATGCATGCCATGGACATTCGTGCTTCTTTATCACATATGTCCATTCTTCCCAATACACAAGGACTTTAGTTCGCTTTTAATAACACAAATCAAGTGTTTTTGCTCTCTAATGGCTCGACGTCCTCAATAAAACACCCGTTCTGCAGTGTGCCACCTTTTAGTTCTGCTCTTTAATAGTCGCTAAATGCTGCTGTCATTTTCACAATTAGCTTCCCATGCTTTAACTCTCCGTCTTTGTCGTTGCTCCTCTTAAATACCGGTCCCTCACTGTAATGATCCACACAAATCACCGAACAACCTCCATTCTAGGTCTCACGGAGAAAAAATGGGAAATTTGCAGCAAATGCATTTATTACACCCATCTGCCATTTTTGTTTTGTTCGACGACAGGTGATCTGTACTACAAATGTTAATTTTCAGTCAGTGGGCATATTCTCATATTTCCTCTTTATACTTGATTACTTGGGCTTTAACTGTTGCCTGTGAGCTTCTGTGAGAAGACAGTGATGCTGTCTGCTTTGTTATGTCCAGAGCTTTCTGAGTGTCTCTGCGGTTGTATCAATCTTAATTGTCTGCGTTATACTGTTTGTCAATGTGTCTACACTACTGGGGCAAAGTGAAGTGATAGATGGCCCGGCCACCCTCTCGTCTCTCCAGCTCACAATTTATAGGGAAGGAACTGACAATTGCAGTTTGGGCTTTTTATAACTTTTTTGGTGTTGCGTTGCATTACAGTATATTCTAACTGCATGTTATAGAGGGAGTGAAAATGTATATTTCTGCTGGTGGATGAAAAGCTAAAGCTGTGCTGAATGTGTTTTTTGTTTTTTGTTTTTTTCATTTTGACAACAGTGCTTTGGCTCGTTCTGACAATAATCAACACAATGATAGCCAGACATATTGTAATGCATTATTCATTTTTTGTCTGTCTGATTACCCCACTACCATTTGACAACCATCACACTCAAGTGTGTTTGGATTACATGCAGTGAGGAGTGCAAAAGGGGAAATGGCTCATATATTGCCTATCTATCATGCAAAGAGGGTCTTTTGCAGCAGCGAGGGAGAAGAAGTAAACACGCACTGGCTCACCGTGTGTATAGTTCATAACCACTAAGCTCTAGTTTGACACGGTGTCTATCCTGAGGGAGGATAAGTAGCCTCACGAGTGGTCAATAAGTCAGGCGGCGCTCTATAATCCACAGAGATAAATCCACTGTGCCAAGGCAATTCATAACATTTGAGTTGTGTGGGGTCATTTAACCGTTTCCATTGATTACTGTCATTTTGGAAGTGGTTACCATCAAGAGGACTGAATAGAGAGGCTACTTAAGACTGGACATGCTGATCAATAGAGCAGTCTCCAGGTCCAGACAAGCATCTCGCACATCGAGGCCATGTGGAAGTCCTCTGTAGCTCTCCTCCAGGCTGGATCAATACGCCAAGCCTACAGGCATGCACTCCGCTCGCTCTCAAACTGCATATCAACAGGTGCGGTTTAATATGCCTCATCTGTATGAGCGAGTCATTGAATCACCCCAGATTGAGTCGCCTTGTTCTACATAAAGAGAGCAGTCAGACGCTTCGACCGCCACTTGCCAGCGCAAGAAATATACTAATGTTTAAAAGACCCCTAAAGGATCTGCCAAGGTTGAAAATCAAGATAAAGCACTCAGTCGATCCTAAAATTGATTTATAACCCACCTCTCACAAAGGGCTTTTGAAAATACATGAGCCAGTGCCACTGTGTTTAAGACTGATTTCATTTTGAGCCTTATTGCCTTTGAATAGAGTCTCAGGACATAATCCAAAAATATGGTTGGATAATACCTTGGAGGAATGATGGAGAGGCGACAGAGAGACCCTGAAAATGCTGCGTTGTGTGTTTACAGTGCAGCATTAGAAGGACAGTTGGCTTGACCCCTGCTGCTCATATCGACAGACATTACTGATTTTTCTGCTATAGGACTCGGTATGCCACTAGCAATCCCAACAGGTCGGCTCATGAAAGAACTCCCTCTGCAAATCTCATTATCCTTTTCAATAGACCGACTCGTAGAACAACTTCTTACACAAACACACCATAAAGTCCAATGAGCGCAGTGTCCGGGGTTAGATCAATACGGCTAACCGGCAACATGCCCGGGACCAAACATCTTAAAAATCTGTATCACAAGAGGTGCCGGAGTCGCCTCTCAGACCGGATCAATGCCGGCTGACTCCATTAGGGAACCTTTTTATCAACACGAGTGACTGGTGGAGGTGGATGAGTTAATGCTCAGGCTCAAGCTTTAACCTCACTATGTAAGTTTAGGGTTGCACTTTAATGCATGAAGTCATTTGAGAGACTTCGTGGAGCTCCGGCTTATTTATCGACTATGAGTTGAACAGTGAAAACAAAAAGAAGATCAAAACAGAACCACCTAATCTTAGGAGTCAGACTAAATTTGGTGTCTTTACAGGAGCAAACAGCAGACTGGTGAACAGTGTAGAATTATGCAGCCACTAGATGGGTAGACATGAGTCCATCAGGGAGGCGTCTGATTGGTCCTAAATTCTTTCACCCCAAACATACAGCCAGAATCAGACAGAACTGTCTTTAGTGAGCAGAACGACAAGTCGTGCAACAGATGGTGTGACAACCGCATAGCTCTGATTTCAGCATCATGGAGTCAGTCTGGGATTACAAGAGGAGACAGAATCAACTCAGCCAACTGTACGTAGCTGTGGATATTTAAACAGAGCTAAAGGAGAACAAATATCCAACATACACTGATCAGGCATAACATTAAGACCACCTGCCTAATGTTGGTCCCCCTTATGTGGTCAAAAATGCTCTGAACTATTGGGCATGGACAAGAGGACCTCTCAGGGTCTCCTATGGGGTTTGGCACCAGGACGCTGGCAGTGGACCCTTTGGGTACTCTGGCTTGTGCAGTGGGGCCTCTGTCAATCAAACTTGTTCCACTGCATCCTGTTGATGCTTGATCAGAATGGGGTCTAGGAAGTTTGGAGGTCAAATCAACATCTTGGGCCATTGTCATGTTCCTCAAGATGTTCCTGATTGGTTGATGTTTTTGCCATGTGGTGCATTTTCCTGCGGGGGTAGGCCAGTGACATTTGGGATTTCCATTTGCATGAGGGAGTGTGCTTGTTCTGGGACAATGTTTATTTGGGTGTCTAAGTCTCATCAACACAGATGTTAAAATCCAAGGTTCTCCAGCAGAACACCACATAGTACCAATATGATCAATGTTATTTACTTTACCTGTCAGTGGTCATAATGCTGTGGCTGATCATGTATATCTATTTATTGTTCTACTTTACACACCCAGGCTGCTCAGTTCCATGCTCTTTCTTATCTCTTCTTTATTGTCTTTCATTTCTAGGTTGGCGTGGTCAAGCAGACGGAGACGTCTGCGATCAAAGCCTCAGGGGCCAATAGGAACACTCTGTTCACTCGCCAGCTCAGTGCCCTGTACACCAAGTCCACTCTGGTGGGAGAGGGTATCCTTACAGCCATTGAATGTGCATGTGTGTGTTTGTAAAATAGACTTTTTTTTTTAACGTCTGTATGTCTAAAGCAGAATCCTTGACAATTTTTTTGAGATGTAAACCCCGTCTGCAGACTCGGGGATGTGGAGCAGGGGGCCTGTGGAGACGTAGTGTTGGACCCT
This sequence comes from Chromis chromis, assembly GCA_900302755.1. Taxonomy (NCBI): domain Eukaryota; kingdom Metazoa; phylum Chordata; class Actinopteri; family Pomacentridae; genus Chromis; species Chromis chromis. The sequence continues at coordinate 9,957 of OMNN01103056.1, forward strand.
CCTGACAGCTTCCTGCTGTGTATCAGTGAGAACTGGGACAAGCTGAAGAAGCAGCTCACTGTGGGGCTGGTGGTGAGTCTAATAAACAAGGATTCCTAAAAAAACTGGATGAAATTAGGCAGCTTGCTATTCATTTCTTCTGCTTTAAGAGGCTAATTTGAAACTAAAAAGTAAGGCTACCTCTCAGCTTTTTGTTTGTCTAGACACTTTGAGGGACTATGATGTTTTTTTATGCCTACTTTTGAATATTTTGCAGTACTTAATTGTTATTTACCAGTTTATTTTACTATTATTTTAGTTTTCTTACACTGTAATTGATAAAATGCCATAATCTCATCGGTGGAGAAGAGTTGAGTGAATGTAGCAGTATACGTACTGTGTGATAATCAAGATTTGTCAGTGGTCATATTTTCATATTTTGATTCTTTTCATACCAAATTAAGTCACCTTTTGTCTTTTGTGGCCTTTTAGATTAATGTGAGATCACTTTTCTTGATTTGGTCCCTTATGTAAGCCATTGGATTAATAAAACAAAACAAAACAGATGTTCTCATCAGATTTAAAAAAAATCTGTGTTTAGTTTCTTGAAAATGTTGTGTATCGTGATATATATTTAAAAATAACACAAAATTACACATGCTGTAATAGAAAATTGTATTTACATGACCCAGCCCTCAGAATAAAGTGAAGCCAGAGTAATTAAATACAAGTTAATGTTGGTCACAAATGGATTGTAAAGAAAAACAATCTGGATTTTTAAAATTTTCTTTACATTACAATTTACTTTATTTCGTTGTAACATGCATTCGCAGCTTACAAATGTTTAAAGTAGCTAGTTCATTTCATGCTTGTGTTGGTGTGTGTGTGTAGGCCGTTCAGCCCAGCACAGGGGACGTGTTACTGGACTGTTTCCCTGATGGTTCATCTCGCTCTGAGCTGGAGGGTCGTATCCTGAAGATCAACCCTGTCGAGATCCTGGTGCCCTCCGACCTCTCAGAACAAACCCACAGACTCCTGCACAGCATCGCTAATGCCAGGTAATCAGCTGTCAGGCCACTAGAGGGCAGTGTACACCCACTTTCTACATGGCAGTGTGTTCTGAGCTCACCTAAACGTTTACAAAAATGTGCGTCAGTTTGTGAGTTTGGTGTGTTTCATTCCGAGGGATTGTGTTGAGATTTCCTCAGGCAGGTAGACAGTTGTTTTGTCTGGACCTCAGACTGGATGAAGAAATCAATGTGGGCTCATAGAGCAGTTATGTGATAACAGTCCTCAGCACTCTAGGTTTCACCACAGGGCTAAACAGGGTCCAACCAGAGCTTATTTATCTTAGAAGTTCATACATTTACTTTTTTCCCATGATTTTATAGTTGCTTTCCAAAAAAAACATACTTGTGAGGTGATTCATGACTTATTTTTTTTGGTAAAATGTATAAAGTAGTGATAAAAGCTGAGTGACAGTTGGAGTTAATAAAATTTGGCTGCTGGGTCCAGTGCTGATAAATGCATTTGTGAGACTTTTCACTGAGGAGCAGCTTCCAACTTCCAGCTGCTGGGAAGACAGATAAAGCAATCTGACGACACGTATGGGTATAAAAATGTTTCCTGGTTTAAATTGTTTCTATCATTTTCTGCTTAAGATTGGCAGGTTACTAAATAACAGATAATAGGTGCTTGTACCAGACGAATCAGACTAACATTATCATGGGAAAAATACTACTTATATGTTGAGGTTTAGTATTTAAAATGTTACTTTGAATGCAGAAACCACGTCAGATTTAAGGGATGTGTTCAGTCAGATGTCCCTGTGGACATTAGAACAGGTTATGATTTCTTTATCATTCCTTCTTTTCGCACTGGCCTTAAAAATAAAGATCATATTTTAATGTGCTTTCAATGTAAGTGAAAGGGATAAAAGTCATCCCCTCTTGCCGTGCATATGTATTTTAAAGTTTATCTGAATTATCCACGGCCAATCAGTTTAGTCAAGTGATTAAGTTACAACTTAACATACCGTTTTGTTGGTCCACTGGTGTTTTTCTTGTGCGGTTTGACGACTGCAGCTAAACAGGTAAACACTGTCCACAGAAATACAAAGGTTTATGTCAAAAGATTTTAATTTAGGAAGTTGCAGTTTGATTTATCTAGTTCAGAAACTTGAAGGTTCATGTTTTTAGATAAACTTTGGAATACAAGACTGGATTTTGTACCCATGAAAGTGCTGGGAAGGCCAGTATGAATGAAAAGAAACTATTGCATGAATCAAAACTGCTTTCTAGCCTTTATATTGGTACATGACTGTTGTTGTAGGACACACTCAAATCAAGTATTTACCATTAAGATGACACCATCAGTTCTAACTCTTCCAGTGATTGCCTCGTACAACAGGGTGTCATGAGCTTACATGTTGGGTTCACAAGCTTTACCTGAATCTCTGATGCTAAAGCAGGCCTCTATTTAATGCATGCAGGCTGATGTATGAACCATAAGATCAAACGGAGTGGAAAAACTTTTGTTCATTAGCTGAGTAACAGCCCAGCCAGCAACAGCCATGTTGACCCGATGTATTCCACAAACCTGTTGCCTCCCGTCGCGCCGCTGTTCGCCTCGTCTTTGAATCGCAGTCTGGAGCCGACATGTTCACACCAGTAGGGCCGGGATCCTCTGGAGGCTGCCTATGATTGCATTTTGCTGTGAAAATGAAACGAGCGAGTGGGAGGGAGCATATTGCATTAGATTAGAAGGGAATGGTTGGATAAATGGGAGGAATGTCTGTTTGACTCCTTGAGGCTGCACATTTCTCATTATTCAACTCTTTTTATTTTATTTTATTCCGGTGGCTATTCTCTTTCCTTTTTCATTTTTCCCTCAGTTCAAATTTCATTCCAGAGAATTTAGTTCATTTGTATTCATTCCACTGTTATTTTTCTCCCTCTGTGCCTCCTTTAGATGTTCATGTTGAGTGATTACAGTGGAGACAGGCCTGTAAAGGCCAGTTCAATTATTGTGTTTGAACAGCACTGCTCTCTAGCGTTGTACTCATCAGAGACAAGACTCTTCTCAATGTGCAGGTTGTATCGTACAAATACAGGGCAGCTTTGTCTGTTCGGCTCATGTTGACAAATTTATCGCATTTATATTCACAGACAATCCTCAGCTTTTCCAAGCCGTCTGGCAACTTCCCAAGATATTCTTCTCAATTATACTTCATCAGGCCAAGAGGAATGATACATAAAATGCAAAACAGATTCTGGACTATGTGTTTTGATGGTATTGATACCTGTTGACACACTAATACCATTCCACAATTATTAAAGTTAGACGCACCCAGGTGAACATTTAAAACTGTATTGTCATGGCTGCTTACGTTGGCCCGACAGCATCATCGTCTCGGGGGTGAGCTGAGGAGACGGGACCCCGTGGCAACAGGATTTGTGTCCATGGAGCCGGCGGTAATGAGTCCCTGTGAGGTTGGTTGTAGCTATGTGCCGTTTTAGTTGCTTTACTCATCCAGATCCCGGAGTCATGAGTCAGGATCCGAGCAGTGATGGTGATAAGAGCGACCGAGAAGCTCGCTGTCAACATAATGCTTTTACAAAGATTTCAAGCTGGTGACCTTCTTGAAAGTTAATATCCTGGGATCATGATAGGAAGGCAGTCAGGGTTCAGAAAAGATGCTCTAAAAGACAGATTTTGTGTGTGTTTAGATTTCAGTGGCTTTGTATCAACCCTGCAGCAGTAAATACTAATCGAGGGCTTTAATCTGTCGAGCACATTAACCTCTCATCTCCGGGGTTGCGACGTGTCTCTCTTGACCTTTAGCATTTCTGCTTTTGACTGATTGTCATGATAACAGAGCTCTGAGCGTTAACATTAACGCAAAACATATTTTCCCAGTTGCCTGTGGTGGTGTCTGGCTGTGGAGATGGCTTTGGTTTCATATGCCCAGAGCGGGTTGTCCATTAATTGAAGGCATCGATCCCTTTGCTTCTCCTGTCCACATGCTGAAGTGCCCTTTAAGCAAGACACTGACGCCCAAGTTGCTCTCGATGGCAGACGAGTTGTGTCGTGTGAATCGGGGGAACGAGAGGCAAACCTTTGAAGAAGAAGAAGAGCTTTATCATTGCGGTACATTTACAGTTTCAAGATATGCTTCTCTGATTTATATGCTGCTTTCAGGAATTTAAGTTGCAGTGCTCCGAGTGTTGTAAAATGACATTTCTCCTCTGAGAATGTGCAAGAATAGCATTTATTGGAATTTATTGCAACTATTAATCAATTAATTGTCAACTATTAAATTACTCTAGGTATTTTTTAAGATAAAAAGTAAAATCAAAACATCAACATTTTCTGAATTCAGCCCTTTCAATTCTATATTATTTATTAGATATTTTCTGTTTTCTGTTCTGTTTTTACTCCTCTGTGACAGTAAACTGAACATCTTTGGGTTGTGGACAAAACAAGACATTTCGGGACGTTGTCTTTGGCTTTGGAAAACACTGACGGACATTTTTCACCTTTTCCTGACATTTTATAGATCAAACAAGTAGTCGATTAATCGAGAAATGAAATGACAGATTAATTGACACTGGAAATAATCATTTGATGCAAACCCCTAACTATGTGAAACTGTATTCAACAGATTATCCAGAGTAATGGGGGCGGCCATGGCTCAGGTGTTAGAGCGGGTTGTCCACTGATCACAAGGTTGGTGGTTCGATCCCCGGCCCCTCCACATGTGTAAGTGTCTTTGGGCAAGACATTGAACCCGAAGTTGCTCCCAATGGCAGATTAGCGCCTTGCATGGAAGCTCTGTCGCCATTGGTGTGTGAATGATTGTGAATGCCAAACACACTGTGAAGTGCTTTGAGTACCACTAAGGTAGAAAGGTGCTATGTAACTGTAGTCCATTTAATGCTGAAACTGTTTGGACCAGTGGCTCTGTAGATTCAATTCAATTTCAATTCAGTTTATTTGTATAGCCCAATATCACAACAAGTTGTCTCACAGTGCTTTACAGATCTCATTGAATTGATAAGAAATGCTGTAAGTAAACAAACAGTCCAACAGTCGATGAGGCTGATGGATCAGTCCGAGGCATCACCTGCCCTTTATGATCCTCCTTCTTCGGGAAGGAAAAACTCAAAAAACCCAGTGGGAAAAGAGAAACCTCCGGGAGAACCACAATGAAGGAGAGATCCAACTCCCAAGGACGGACAGGCTATAGCCTCGGACAAAGCACATCCAATAGCTGATGAAGTGACAGTCAAAGTCCAGAGGGGATGGGTGAGGGAGGTACATCCAGTCAGTCTGATGACGGAAGGGTCCGGAGTCACAGGTCAGGACAGGGCGCAGATGGGCAGCTGTCAGCTCAGGTCCAGTCGTCTCTGGACCCCTAGCAGCTGCAGCTGAAACAGTAGCCACTCCCCCCAGAGGCAGTGGGGAAAAGGGACACAGGGTGAATTGCACTGAGCACACTGGGTAACTAAGTGATGTGAATTATGAGTAATGACAGGTGGTACAGAATCCCGAAGTACAAGATAGGGCTCAGTGTACTGCAGTTCCCCCAGCATTATAGCTCCTAGGGCAGCCTAGACTGAACTGTTTTTAATTAACTTTAATTAATTTTTAATTATTAATTAACCTGACCATATGCCTGTTCAAAAAAAGAACGGCAGCGTAGGTTGGTTGAACTGCTTTGTTCCTCAGTAAAGGACTTCAAAAACCACCTGAGTAGAGGGTTAGGAAGTTTTTGGGCACCCGTGGACTTCTAGTTAACGAATGCTAGAATGCTAACGTTGTACCTGCTAAACATCAACATTTGTTTACATGTTAGCATGCTAATTGTGGTGTTCACCTCAAAACACGTGTGTTAGTGAAGGTCCAAAGATCTCTAATCAGACCCAAACAAAACTACGTTAGAGTTACGATCAGAGCTCAAATCTGAGTCCATTTGTTTCCATGAACCTGAACCAGCCTCATAGTTTCCTGTGGATTTTAAACCCCACTGACTTCTTAAACCCAGCTGCAAATTGCTGGGTGCTGTCAGGGTGTTGTAGAAATGTTACACTGCAGCCATGTCTCAAGATCAATAGCTGCGATTGTTGCTGTTCTTGTGAGCCTCGTAATATGGTCGAATTGACTGCTTAAATGATTAATGGTCCAAGTTGCACTGATAGCACATTATGCCGTCTATTGATCACTTTTATACGATCTCTGCTGCCGGTCCGATCAGTGGCTGAAGTGAAATATGATGATTATTCTGTGTGTGTGTGTGTGTGTGTGTGTGTGTGTGTGTGTGTGTCATTAGGAAACGGAAGAAAGAAAACGCTCCAGCACTGCGTCCGGAGCCACGTGTTTGCCTTGGTTGCCCTGGCAACAACAGAGCAGACAAAGCCAAGCGAGTCCTTGAAAGCAGCAATGCCGAGAGAGTGGATGTAGCAAAAGGGAGATATGATGGAGCACCAGGGAGAAGCAGAGGAAATATGTGTTTTTTTTTTCTGTGTGCGACTGTGGTTTGCATGTCCAGAGTGTCTAGTTGAACAAAAGGACGTCTGGAACACGCGGTGCTGCTGTGTTAAATTATTCTCACTGAAAGCAGGATAATCAGATGTGTTTTCCTTCATCTGTCCGTCTGCACAGGCACACAAGCACCGCTGACTTCTCGGATCAATGCCGCCATAAGAATAAATAAAGTTTACTGTTGGTGTCGTTCTCCTCCAGTGCTCAGGCTGATGACCGGGTGAGAGTTGAGAAGAGGGACAGTGCTCAGTTCGAGTTCACCTCTGCAATGAACACAGTCACCGAGTTCTACTGCCACACCCAGGAGAAAGGTGTGTTTGTTTGTGTCACAGTCTTTTACTCTATATATTCCCCTCAGTTCTTCATATCCCGTCATTAAGACACTGCATGTGTCTGAGCAGTGGGCCCGTGACTCATAGCTGTGTTTCAATGTTGAATATGTGACGTGTTTGTGTCCTCCAGGCTCTCGCTCTCTGTCGAGCGTCGCGTCCTTAGAGAGCCCGGTGATCAGCTGTCTGGGGCCGCTCATCCAGTACCTCCAAGAATTCAACTTAGAAAGAGTTCTTAGGAGTGAAAGGTACACAAACACTTGCAGGGGCAACACAGGCTGCAAACATAATCAATACAGCAAACATTATTTGGTTCCAACTTCTGAAATGAAAGACTTTGCTGCTTTTATTTGTTATACACCGATCATGCACAACATTATGACCACTGACAGGTGAAGTCAATAACATTGATCATATTGGTACTATGTGGTGTTCTGCTGGAAAACCTTGGATTTTGGCATCTGTGTTGATGAGACACCCACATAAACATTGTCCCAGAACAAGCACACTCCCTCATGTAAAAAAAAACATCAAACAATCAGGAACATCTTGAGGAACATGACAATGGCCCAACATGTTGATTTGACCTCCAAACTTCCTAGACCCCATTCTGATCAAGCATCAACAGGATGCAGTGGAACAAGTTTGATTGACAGAGGCCCCACTGCACAAGCCAGAGTACCCAAAGGATCCACTGCCAACGTCCTGGTGCCAGACCCCATAGGACACCCTGAGAGGTCCTCTTGTCCATGCCCAGTGGTTCAGAGCACCACATAAGAAGGACCAACACAATATTAGGCAGGTGGTCATAATGTTATGCCTGATCGGTGTATATGAGGGAGGGATGATTAAACAACAGATAAATACAATATTTCCACAATGTAATGAACATGAGGACTTTACTAGGAAAGATGGCCACATATGGCAAATGCAACCGATCACATAAAAAGAAACACAAACCTCCACTGATCATGTTTACACAAACACGCTGTAATTCTGCTCCTTATAGCCGGCTCCATTTCTCCCTACCCCTCGGACCATTTAGCTGGCTGTGTGCCAGCTGACACCGGGTGTACATCAAATTGATTTTTACTTTACTGTTGAGGGAATCTGTTGAACAACAAAGCCGCCCCGCTGCGAGAAGGCTCTCAGTGATTTAATGATTTAATGATTTTTTTTCTTTCTTCTGTGGCCTCTGTACCCGAGCGTGTTGGTCAATACCAATAAAAAAAAATGCCTGTGTGTGTGCACGCCGCCGCCGTGCTCGTCTGTGGAGCGTTTGGCACGGGAGCGTAAATCTTTCGCCAACGGGGTGCATGGTGCACACAGAAGCAGCTGTAAAGCCCTGATATGAGGTTGTAAAGGATTCGAGGGTTTAAAGGCATCGGGCTCCTGAAACATTACAAGTCTACTTCCATATAATGCATCAGCTATGAATAATGCAGCTTAGGCTACAGCCTGGAACACTGTTATTTTGGCTAGTCCCTACAGTATTCCCATTCATCACTAGTTTAGGTCTTTCTTTTTTTTTGGATTATTCTGCTAAAGCTGTGTGTTACAATCACATCAAATTACACAAAATAATAATATCTGACCACTGGACACACCAAGCATTATGTAACAATCAGAGACAATCAAGGTCTAATCAATTATGGTGGAACTGATGGGGGGAAACGTGTTGCACATGTAACCATGAACCAGTTGGTATGCCAACCAACAAAACACAACATTAGTCATCAACATGTCCTCGACAAATGAGGATGTAATTACAATCTCAGGGCTGACAAAGGTTACTATGTTGTGTGTGTGGCTATAGTGGATCTGTGTGTGTTTGCAGTGTGCAGTGGGTTCCATTCATCCGTGTTGTGACAGGGCAACAGCAAACTGTCACATGAAAAGGGGCAGAGATGAAGACCTTGTCACATTAAGACCTTCTCCACACTGTCATCCGCACTGAACATCATGGAGGTTCACGTCTTCTCCGTTAGTCGTGTTGCAAATTGAACGGGATATAATTGGAGCAAACTGAGACGGAGGTGAGGACGGAGCAGTGGGAAGACGAGAACGGAAATGATGGACAGTAATTTGACGTGTCACTTTGCGTAGAGGGAAAATAAACAGTTTTCTAAATAATCACCCGCAGATTTTGGACAATTTGAGTATTTAAAAACAAGTTATTTTTATAATCCCACAATGACCGCTCGTCACTGACAGAATCACTATTGTAGCATACAAGTGAAGCATGTGTGAATGGACACACAAAGAGTCCATGCAGAGGCACAGGAAGCTGTGCATGAATGCACAAACTAAAAATGACAGTGAGACACCTTCTTGTGCTTTCATGGCTGTTCTCAATGTGAACCACCTACAACTCTATTAAAGTACTGTTCGCATAGGAGCTAATATTACCTGGAGACCTCATGCAATTTAGAAATAACCCTTCATGTTTTTGCTTCATGTGGCCCATTCGCACAGTGTTTTACTCCAATTTACTAACATTATCTGCAGATATGATATTAATATATAACTATTCAGCCTGCTGAAAGACTGCAAAATACTCCTCACTGCATGCTCATCATCCCTCCAGATTTCACTCTCCTGATGGATTTGAGCTCTTTTTCTGCATGCAGGTCTCCGTGCTGTGTGAAGACATGAGCCTCCTGATTTTGCATGAAAAAGGCTGTTTCAAGTGTCATTTATAACCTTCAGTGCAGCCTCCGCAATTCTCGAGAGGGAGAGTCAGAAGAAAGGTTGCAGAGAAAACAAAGATCTAGCAACAAACAAAAAAGGATCCCAAATCACAGAGATGCCTGTTCGTAGAGGTTTAATATCATCACAGGACCTCTGTGTTTGGTGGAATACAGTGTATGGTAGGGAATTTTTGCTGTGGAGTTATTACGTTATAAATTACAGGATGCACACAGGATTAAGATCACAGATGACTTTCTTATTTTTTGTAGTTTACTAGGGATCACCAGGTAATACTGGTCCCATGCAAACAGTGCCTAAGGGTTTAGGGTGAAGGCTTTTTGTCACACCAGTTAGACATAAGCTACATTCACACTAAAATGTATTCATCTGGGTTAAAAAGTATAACTTGTGCTTACACCTGGCATCCACACTACTCCAACCAGTGGGACCACTAAAACAGAGACTCACTGGAACACTACTGGTCCAGTTTGGGGTTGAAAACTGGGGTTGTGTTATAGTCTTTCTGATTGGACCTTTATGTCACTACATTCCTTGCTTTTTCATGCCCCTGTCATGTGATTGTTTACCAGAAGAAAAGACGTCAGCCTCGACTACCAGTGTTCAATTCAATACAAAGAATTGCAGGCTGCAGGTGCTGTTGCTGACCTTGTTGTTTCTGCTAGTAGCTGCTATGCAGTTGAGCAAATCTCTCGTCTTACTTTCCACCATCGATTCCTCTGTAGTATTTTCTAACACTGGCAATGTGCCTTTTCAGGTCTGTTAGTATGCACAAAGACTATTCAGAAACTGAGCTTAAACGTTCATTTGGACAGAGAGTGTTTTTGTTTAAAAGCACTGTTAAAATGGAAACGTATTAGTGTGAATGTAGAAATGAGCAACTTACACATCATCCCCTGAGCACTCACCACCAGGCCCAGTGAAAATTCTGTTGTGTGTTTTAGCCCATTCGGCATCAAATTACCAACCGTCTAAAAGCATACAGCATCCGTTTTAAGATACCAATACTACAGCAACAACAGCAATAGTCCCTTCATTTGTAGAGTTTATACACAGAAAACAGTAGTGTCTTACTTTTTCTGTCCCCTATATGAGCACATACTGTTGAATCACTATATACTACACACTAGTTTCACTATAAGAGTCCAAGAAAAAAAAAGCTTTTTAATCTTTTGAATAAAAAAGTTGGTAAGCAGTTAATACTCCATCTGGCTTTATTTATACATGACAGGGATCATTATGCAAAAATATTTTGCATCATACAAGAGGGATCACTGCTGAGAATAAAGGAAGGACATCAGTGAGAATATGTCTTTTCTTTTCCCTCATAAGCTGCTTCAGAGAGGGAGTTTTGAACTTATTTAGCTGTTTAAGCCTTAATGAGTATATGCAAATACATCATTTCTCTTCCTTTTCAGCCCCCCAACCCCTAAAACAAAAAAAGCATCTTATAGACCCTGAACACAGCTTCTCCACAACCAGCTTTAGAGTGTGTAAATCTTTCATGCTGTGGTGTTTCACAACATATGGGGGAAACTGAGCATTTGATAACTGACGATAGGAGGCAGCCCAGTGAGGGTTGGTGTCTGCGTGACAGGAAGTTTGCCTCTAACTTTCTTTGGCATCATTCATTTTAAATGTCAATACAGCCAAATGCACAGCAGAGCTGTTGTCATTAACCAGGAATGATGTTGATATTGTCGGCTGGCGTTCATTATTTGGTCAGCTGGGCTTCTGTCCCACTCCTTAACAGATGCCGACTGTTGTTGTGTGCCAACTAAATGAGGGCTAAAGAAGACATTTAGTCATTTAAATGTTGTTCAAGTGGGCAGAAGTCTCCACTAAAATTATCTAGTAATCTCAAAGTGAATATCCTTATAATGATGATCTTCGGACTAGCTGATAAAATACAGTATATTTGAGCACAGAGAGCAGGAGAGAAGTAAATGAATTTAAAACACCTTCTGTGTGTTTTCTCTTCAGGTGCCTTTGTACAGTGTACAGGCCACCTTCTTTGTTGTGTAATAATTTGAAGTATTCCAATACTTTCGAAGCCTCGAGTCTTTGGAAACATTTAACCTAAACCAAGTTGGACCAAGTTGGCCTCCACCATTGTGTGAGACTGTAGCCTTGACTGTAGCAGACCTATGACTAAAGACAAAAACAACTGGCATCATAAGACAGCAAGTACACTGTAATGCAATGTAAAAAAAAAAGTCACATAAAAAATGCTGAAAATGTGTCTGCAAAGGTGACAGAAGAAGAACATAAGAAAATACTTCAAAGACTGTAAAAAAAAAAAAGGTGAACATAACATCAAAAGTCTGTAAGAAAATGATAATTTTTGCTGATTTAAATACAATAAGTGGATAAAGAAAAAAAAATCATTTTGTAAAAGTAATTATTTTTTAATGTAAATGTTATTTACAATTTTGGTCTTTTTTTTTAAATTTTTTAAATTTTTTTTTACATGTAATTGAATACTATTTTTTCTGCATTTTTACTAGTTATTATCTGTACTTTAACAAAACAGGGGAAATGTGTAAAATGTTAATAATGTTTAAATTACTGTTTAAACTTTTTTAAACCAGTTCATGTTTTACAGTGTACTGAAAAAATACATGTGTCATAATGAATGGTAACATTTAAAAAATAAATACATAAAAACCATGGTGTTGGTTTAAAATATTGATTATATTATATTGATATATCACAATTCTGATGCTTATTTTAGAAAGTCTGCAAGATCCTAACCAGAGACTGACAAGACATTAATTCTGGACTGTCCTTCTACTCCTGTTTGTTCAAATGCTGCATGAAATACAAGGTCGGGGGTTCAAGCACCAGCTCCACCAGGCTGCCACTGCAGGGCACCTGAGCAAGGCCCTTAACCCTGTCTGCTCCAGGGGTGGCTTAGTGTGGCTGACCCTGCACTCTGACCCCAGCTTCCTGGGCAATGCAGGGGGAAAAAAATCAAACCTCCCTTACTTCTTCTACCCAGCATCACAAAGGAACAGACTGATATGACAAGAGAATCTCTTCAGCAGCTTAAAATGGACTTATTTAGAATTCGATGTGCTTTAATTAAGAGATTTTCTTTTTCCTTTACACAATAGATGATAATGTGCTTGAGAAAGGACCATCTCACCTCTCTTTTGGTGTATTTAACCTTGTGCTGTTCACCTTTACATTAATTTGACATCATTTAGTTCAGACGCTGAGAGAATTATTGCCGTTGTGACTTTAACATGAAAGTGATTCTAATTCAGATATGCTAATTTGTCATAACATTTACATACGGAATGAGGCGCATGTAGAATGTGAGGAACTTAAAGAAGAAAAATGCAAGACGACTGTTGATCGTGACTGAAATAGAAACAGAACAAAGCGGGCCGGATAGAGCCAGAGACAGGAGACCGATAGAGAGTGGAGGCCGTAGCCGTGGTTACAGATGGACGGGAGAAAGAAAAGAAGAGCGAAAGAGCAAAGAAAAACACGAGAGACAGAAAGAGAAAGAGTGAGAGCTGCACAGCACTGGGCACTGTGTCTCCATCCCTTTATCATCCAATTGCTCTCCAGCCTTCACCCTGAGGCCCTGCTGCTAATGGATTCACACTATGGGAGGCATCAGTGGGAGCTGATACAATGAGCTGCAGTGGCCTTGCAGAGCCTCGTGTGCCACAGACAGGTATTCATCTGGGTTAAAGCGCAAATGACTAATCCTCCACCTTCATGTCTGTTTGGCTTTATCCTCTCGCCGATTCATTACGCAATAATTACCTGTAAGCAGATGTTAGAAGCTCATGTGTGGTATCTGTGGTGTGCAGGTGCTGTTTGAAGAACACATTAAGGTGACACATGAATGAAGTATTTGCATATCCTACATGTCACAAAGTAACAGAACCAGTGCAATGATACCCCCTATGTATTGCATTTTACTTTTTAATCATTAACTAGAAAAGCACTCGGAGACCCATGGTCTGAATAACAATTTCTGTGCTCTGGATATTCGGGTCCAATTAATGACGAATGTACTTTGGGGGTGGGGGGGACACACCAAAATTTAATCATATGTTCCTTGTCCCATTGTCAACAATAGTAATATTTATTTTTTAACTTTTAAAGATTTATTTTTGGCCTTTTCATGTCTTTATTAGAGAGGACAGGACAATGGATAGAATTAGAAATGGGAGAGAGTGGGGAAGGACATGCGGTAAATGGCCGAGGTCGGACTCGAACCCGGCACAGCCGCTACGTCTCTGCACGTGGGTTACCGCTAGGTTATCGGGGCACCCCCAACAATAGTAATATTTTTATAGTAAAAATAGTAATAGTATGAGCAAATTATAGTGAAGTATAAGCACAAAAAACATCACTATTCAGAAGCTAAATTTACTCTGTCCACACATGCAAGGGTCTTGTTAAAAATGTAGTGTTTTCTATGCATTTTGGCCTTTCGACCACACACAAACTGAGTTTTATCCATCCATCCATTATCTATACAGCGCTTAATCCTGCTGGAACCTATCCCAGCGGACTCAGGGTGAAGGCAGGGGACACTCTGGACAGATCGCCAGTCTATCACAGGGCCCAAACTGAGTTTTAGGTCACTGGAAATGGACGTTTTGGAAAAATGTTTCCAGGGTGAAGTTATCGAGAAACTTTGCAGCTTTGCATTGTTGACAGAGAGATTGTAGATTGGCCTGTGATCTGTGATCTGAAGTGTCTGCTGTTATCTCCTTTGTTAAAATGATTTTGTGATTTTGTGCAATGGTGGATGTGGTAAAAGCAGTGCCGGTGCTAACCTTGCTAGCAGGACTTTCTACATGTTTACACATGAACATACAGTTACACTTCTGCTAGGAACAGAGTTGCCAGAGCTCTTTTCTGGATGTATCATTATGGTAATAGGTGTTTTCCAGGCTTTTATTGGCCAACATGGCTTTAGGGTTAGGGCTATATTGCCAGGAGGAAAAAAACTACCTGTGTAAATGTCATAGATGTAGCCCTTGGCAAAAATGTAAATATGTCTGTTTCTTTAAAATGTTATGGTAATTTTTTTTAGATTAAATATCCTGATTTGTTCTTATATATTACATTATCATCTAAAAAGGAGCTGTTACTACAGCAATGAAACACATGTTCCAACCTCAGTTTTAGAAGATGGAAACTGTCACAATCTTTAATCTACAATTGATTTTTTATTCGTAGACACAAATTCACTTTTATTTTCCATTTATATGGATACGTGATGCATGAATATTACATTTTTGCATCATCGGTGAATGATTTTGTTTTAGTCAACAACCAATGCAAAACCTGACTTTTAAATCATACTACAACTTTCAAGGGTCCTTCATAAGACCGTAATTTAGCTTTTTATATGTCATTTCATGCCGTTTTTTTCCCCACAGTGAAGACATGTTATTAAATTACTAACAGTGACATGATGAATATCTTAGTAGCAATGACTAAAGCCTTGATTATACTCCCTGGTGGCCATTCACACAGGCAGCTGGGGACACGACAGCTTTTATTGCTATTAAACTACTTTTCTAGTCCGTGGGAGTATGCTTGGAAGTGCAATAGGTCATATCTACATACTACATGTATCCAAATTACTGCTACGTATGCTCACTATCGCCGCTGTAGTGTAGCCTTCTCTTTGCCTGTTTTACCTGCCTCTTGACAAAACAGTACTTTTACAGGAATAACTCCCCCATTTTATTTTCATTTTTTATTTCGTTTGCTACATGTGCAGATTTAAATGTTGTGTTTTTGGTGTCCATGTGCATAAATCAACAGTTTATGCAACCATGACTTTTTCACAATTTGCTGTGGTCACATGTGGTGGAGTAAAAAGTCATTCAGAAATGTAGTATAGCCAAAGGATAGAACTACTGTATAAGATTAGAAATTGATTGAAGCACCTGAGTGCATACTTGAATGGATTTTAGTGCATTAGCATAACATGCACAATATGTGTGATTTTGTGAAGGTGCACAGTGAGGTGACAAAGATGATACAATGCACGTGTGCAGGTGGGTGGGAGGATAGTACAACATGCACTGAAGCTTGACACCATAATTTCGCTGCGCTGCTGGGCCGCAAAACAACACCGTGTTTCTCCTCCCACAACAGCCAAATACTTCATAACAGACAGGTGAGAGTGAAGAGCACAGCCATTTTACTGGCTTAAAGCTCCCCTTTATACAATGTACCCCGATCAAAAAGTCCCAACGGAGTGCGTGTCTCTGCATTTCAATTGTTGTAATTAGAACTGATTAACATTAACGAGCCTAAATTGCCTTTGTGTGTGTGTGTACGTCTCTCAGATTGCTGTTACTCACTGTGCTGAACAGGTGTGCTCTCTCACCTCCCTGAAGGGATTACGGCTCATGCAGTATACATTCCACACAAACGCAAACATGCACGCTAACACACACACACCTACACCGACTGTCCACTAGCCTCCCACTGTGTTTGCATCTGCTCTGGAGCATTGGAGCCGTTTTCGTGCTGATGCCGGAAACTAAAACAACGACCAAGCTAACATTTCCTACATGCACAAATGTATATGTGGAGCAGGGTGGATGACTTATACATGCAGAGGACATGATAAATGCTACAGATGATGAAAACACATGATTAAAGTGACATTGAAGGAGGAGATGGATTTGTGTTGCGCTGAAAAATCAAGAGAAAAATCATGTCAGGATAAAAATTGATTAATCTCCTGATGTGAAATGATAATACAGTTTTATTGCTGCTGCATCAAACGTTAAACTGAACAAAAAATAACTCGCATTCACGTCTGATACGTCACACATGCTATGCTTCTGTTTATTCGTCACCACTCATTGAATCCCCAGTTCAAGGTTTAACAAAAGCTTTCTGATTTCTCTCTGATTTCTTTCCCTTTTCCTGTGTTCTCTGATTGCTCCAAAAATCCCTGGCAGTCTGATTGGAGATCCTCCTGTGGTTCTGAGGAAAACTGGCGCATGTAATAAGGCCCACGAGCTGTTCTGTGGCTGAGGGTTTGTGCATGTCAGCCTTTTAAATGGTGACTCACAACCAAAGGATAACAAAGTGGACTAGACAGTACACCTGCTACTAACACTGTAATGTTCAATCATTCAATTGCATCATTCAATTGCCTTTCAAGTATCCAATATTATACTTGCACACTGTTGCGGTTTCTGTAATTTGATATTATAGCCTGCTATGTCTGGATCATTTTGTTGTAAAAAAAAAAAAAAGAAAAAGAAAGAAAGAAAAAAAAAGAAGAAGAAAAAAAAGGATGGGGGGATTTTACCAGAACCCCACTTTAAGGGTTGTGATAATCCCTAACTCTTACATCTAACAAAACTAATTAGTATTAGCTACTAAACCTGATGCAAGAAAAGCAATACTTGTCAAAGTTGGAGTTAATACCTGACACTCTTTAAGCAGCGATTAGCTTTTATAACCTAAACATACAGGTACTAATCCCATTAAAGGTAGAGTAAGCAGTTCTAATCCAATACACTTTGTGTAAAAAAAAATCAGTGAATATCTCCTCATTGTCCACTAGCTGTTGTTTGTACACAGCCCTGGCTCTGTAAATGGGAATCTAAGTGGCTCAGACTTTCACACAAAAATATTTCAATTAACCACCAACAGGGTGCATTTATGCTTGTGCACAAGACAGTCCTATGAAGCCCCACACATTATCCAGAGTATGGGGTTAATTCTGAGGATCCTCCCAATGATTTTTCTTGCGGTACACGCTTTTAGAGATAAAGCGGTTTGTACAGCAGCTGTGATGCTTGTCTCCTCCTTGTTTCTGAGGGGAAAAGTCGAGCAAGAAGTTGGTTTCAGCACTACTGCACTTTGTTTCTTTGCTCATGGACACATCCCGAGACGCCCATCCTTTGCCAGGCTCCCTTGCACAGCAACTGAAGCAGCAGGTTGTCGCAGGTGCTGGCTCTAGCTCAACCAAGTACAGGACGGTGTCTGTAGCTGCCTCTATGGTTCTTCCAGCCGATTAAAATAATCAAAACAAATAACTCTCACTAGTTCTTATTCTGGGGTGTTATGGATGCTACTGTTAATGTGCTTAAATGTTGTTTGTGTTAGAAAGAGACATTCACTTCGCGAAAGCACCTCTAAGGCTGGAATGTTTCCCTTTAGGTCCACTAGTTGTTCATATCATCGGCCTGGAAATGCACACCCATTAATTGGGGAAGTGAACTTTCTGAAGAGTGGGGTGTGTTTGGCTGTCGACAAACCTACTGAGGAACAGCTTACTACATCTTTAAGAACTAAAACCATCAATGAAAACCAAACCATTGCCTGTATATCGCACATGCGCCAAAAATCTGTGTGACTGTGTGAATTTTCATTGGCTGCACCAGTGTGCATTTGTCATGTGTGTGTGTCTCTGGGTGGTCAGGTAGATAAAGACATCAAAACACCTTTCACTCTTTTCATGGTAATTTTTGGCCTGTCCGAGGCTTTGCGCGAGAATATCTGAGTGGGGACTAGAGGCATCTCTGTGCACAGCTGTCTCGTAGCGTCTACCGATGTACGAGAGGCACATATTTAATTGGTAAATTGCGGCGTTAACTGAGAGTCTGTATGTGAATCATTTAATAGACATCTGTAAATTGTGGCTTCGGCTTCCCCCCTCTAAACTGCATGAGTCTCTGCATGCACATCAGTCACGCCGGACCACCCGCCACCACAAGTAAATTCCCAACCTGTGGGACACTGTGAGATATGATAAAACAGCCAACATTATTCATTGAATTTAATACAAAGAGTGCAGCCAAAGCAGGACTGGAAATTGAAATGTGAAAAAGACTTGTCCCCTGTTGTGACTGATGTGTGACCAACAGAACACCCTCCACCTCCCAACATCATTTCAATGCCAGGCAGCGGCAAACCAAAGCAATGAGGAGTCAGAAATTTTAATAAAATGTAGCACTGATTATAATATATCCCAGATTATGCTTATGAAAAAAAATGGTGAAGAGGGGGTTAACATTTATCGACTCCTTTATTCCTGTTTACAATCATTTACATAAAGTGTTTAGAAAATTACCAATGAGT